>CAUYRT010043139.1:0-88835 GCA_963574885.1 Lepilemur ruficaudatus | reverse complement strand
TTTTTTCCAGAAATTTAGGGCCCATTTCACTCTGACCTTTTGGGTAAAGGAATAGTTATCACACTATCTAGGGAATGCTGAGCCCCATCTCCAGGCAGCTATGAACTATTATTAGTCACATTTTGCTTTCAGACATTTTTATCAATCTGTGTTTAAAAAAACAACAACAACAAAATTTTAATCCCTAATACCCTTTTTTGAACAGTATTAACCAATATAGGCAAAAATGAATAGTCAGTATTCCATGAGCCTCAAAAGGCTGTGCTCCAGCTGAGCACTGAGCACAGTTTTATCAGTGAAATAATGATGAGTGATTTTTTCCAGACTTAAGCACAACATTGAGTTAAAAACAATGCTGCATGACTCAGTTTTAAAACTCTTCTGACAGTTCTATCCTGTAGCTTGCCCTTAAGCCTGTCTTGCCTTTATGGGCTATCAGATTTGTTCAGGGATCTCCAACAAGCAGCAGTCCTCAGTACCTGCAGCACAGTGGCTCATGATGGAGGAAACATTCTTGCCTGACTTTGAATCTACTAAAGCAATTTCTCCCTCTCCGATTTTAACAGCTAGTGTCCAGTTGGTTAGTCAAGCATGTCTACAGTAAAAGGAAAATAGCCTTGGGGAAGTAATAGACACTGCTTAGAGTAAAACAATCAACATAAGAAAAATACTATGAGGCTTATTCTCTCTCAATTTTTGGAAAACATCTTTTATACTTCTCTTCAAATATTAATCAATATAAAAATCATTGTTTAACTTAATAAATTAACTTTAACAATGACAACCTAAGGCACTGTATTAAACACAGTAAACCAAATAGAGTCTCACTATTCAAAAATTTTTAACTATCTAGTAGGAATAACACAGTTTTATTTTCTTCATTTAACATTTTAATCTAACCGTAGATATGTGGGGGCCTATGTCCTTTCTCCTTGATTTTGTGTGTGCTCTGTGATTGTTTTAATAATCAGAATATCACAGAAGTGATACTGTATCTGTTTTGGGGCCTCAACCTTATGAAGCTGACAACTTCTACTACCTGTCTCTTCAAACATTCAGGCTTGAAAAACAGCCACCATGTTGTGAGGAAGCCCAAGTAACCCCATGGAGAAGCCCACACAGGAAAGAACTTGAAGTCCCAGTCTGAAATCCTGCTGAGTTCTCAGATAAGTCAGTACCAACTTGCCAGTCAATGTGCATGAGCTAGCATGTAAGTCAATATTCTGGACACAAGGGAGCCTAATTCTTGATCTACAAAATCATAAGCAAAATAAAATTGCTGTTTTAAGAGATTATGTTTTGGGGTAGTTTAACAGGCAATGGGCACCCACTATAAAGGGCTCTGTCACCTCATATAACATCCTCAAGACAGCTTGCAGTTTAGTCCAGCTCACTAGAAACCCCCTTTATGTTCTTTTCCAGGACAAATGTATTTCCTACCTTTGAATAATGCATGCTTTAAAAGGAGGGAAAGGCATTGAGTTACAAAAGTACATCATAAGATAGAAAATTCTAACCACCATTTCCTATCAATTACCCATATGTGAGCAGCCATCTCAGGAAGGGGGACTAGCAGCCATCGTTTCATATTTTCCTCTCATCTTTCTTCTACTTCTACCTCAGCAATCTTGTGCTTGCCATCTTCTGGCCTCCTCACTCATTCCTACTCTATTTCTATTTTTTTAATCTCAACAAATTCAGAGTGAAAACTGTAAATTTAAGAAGGGCAAGTGGAGCAGGAGAAGGAATGTCAAACCACCAAAAATAATCCTTCAGAGTGTTGCTCTTTTTGTCTGTGTTCACAGCTCCTGGCCCATTTCTTCAGCCACTGCAGTGAAAACCACCTAGTCAAAATTGCAACCCCACCACGACACTCCATACCCTTTCCCTGATTTGTTTTTCTCCAAAGCACCTATTGCCAAACGCCATACTACATATTTACTTATGCATCTTTCTTATTTTCGTTCACCCTGATAGAATGTAAGTTCCATGTGGACATGGATATTTGTCTGTCTGTTCACTAGTAGTATATCTCTATCTTCCAGGATAGAGCCAGGCCCATGTAAGGTTCCCCAAAATTGTTTGTTGAATTATTGCTGTTAAATGTGCTCTTGAGTTTATTCTCAGAGCGTATCATTGTTGCTTTTGGGAAAATCTGCTCCAAAATTCAAAGAGCCTAATTTAAAAATTAACTTTGGAAACACGGTCTACTCAGACATGGATTTGTTTTTGCTCCCTCACATGTCTTGGGTTTTAACTGGACAGGGTGGACTGTCTTTACTCTGCTCCACACACCTCATTGCCTAGTCTGGGCACATTCTCACGATAAAGGCAGAGGAGCGAGGGAAGGAGCAGACATACGTTATCAAGTCTCAGATTGCATCAAATTTGCTACTGTCCCATTGGCTAAAGCAAATCACACAGCCAAAACAGAGTTGTGGTGCGCAGGAAAAGATATTGCTACAGAGACACTATTAATTATGGTCATTAATGCAATCTACAAGTGTGTGTTATTATTTTTATTTTTTACAGATGAGGAAATCAAGACTTCAGATGGTCAAATAATTTCACCAAAGTGAATCAGTCATGTGACTGAGATTCTGCTCAGGTCTTCAGATTCCAAATATGTTCTTTCCTTTAACCATGTCTAGCCTATTTGTTTGCATTCATAGACAGCAAATTGATTGATTGCAGAAAGACAGAACCATTTTATATTAATATGATACCTCAAGAATTCCAAAAACAAAAGTCGGAATGCCAATCAGATTACTTAACCTTTTTGTAAACTTGATAAATGCAAATCATATTGTTTTTAATTTTCAAATTGCTATCAAACCTCTGGGTATGCATTGCTTGTGTCTCCAGCTAAATTGCCACCTCCTTCAAGACAAAAACCCCATTTCTATGTCTTTGTATTCCTCCCAATGCCTGACACAATGCTATACAATTAGTAGGTATATCACTTGGTTGATAAAACTAAAAGAACATGGTGTTAGCTTGACTAAGTTTCCTGTTGGAGAAGTGAAAATTAAAAGAAAAGATCTAAATTGATGTTGGATTGAGTTAAAGGTAAAAAATGAATTCCAACTGCGTTCACATAAGAAAACAAGAATACATTTATGTTTCATTTTTAAAATCTTAATGCCAGCTAATATATATGAATATTTCCCTTACTTTTATTTGCGCTTAGAATTAAAAATCAACTGTGATGAACTGCCAAGAGCTAATCGGTGAATTAATTGTTTTCTTCATTGTAATAAGCATCACAAATGTTGGGTTCAAATGAGGTACTCACTTTTCCATTACAAAAATTGAATCCAGATTTTCTTTATTATACTTTGAGATATAGCTGGGTTAATGCCATCCTCTATATAGATTTTTTATTCAATAACTTTATCAGACTTGGAAAAGGTAACAGTTTAAAGAAATGCAAAGTTTTACCAAATATTTTTGTTCATAAGCAAGTCAGGTTTCCCCTTTTACCATGTCTGAGTAACCCTCAGGAAATGGAAGAAGAGAACAAGAAGGTAATGTAATAATTTTCCATGAGAAGCCTAAACAGGCCATTCTCTTTTAGCAGTGTAAGTTTGAAAGGAAAACACCAGGTGACGCATGTTGTTTAGTTTCCAGTGACAAGACCTTCTACAGAAAAAGGTAAAAGAAAAACTCTACAGTGTTAAAAGATATGGTCATCAATTTCCATATTTCAGGGGAAATTGAAATTCTTCCTTTAATGTTGAGTTTTAGATCTTCAATCAGAGACTATTCAAAGGAATATTGGTACCTCCAAATCCTTGAAAGGGGGAACTTGTCTTTCTCATAAATAAGCATCTCAAAAAGAACCAATCTGTAGTCAAGGCTAACTTCACTGTCAAAACAACAATTAAGTGGCTATATATGTGAAAAATGCTTCACATTACCTATAAATAGTTGTATTCTTTCTGAAAGATATTACAATAATGTCTGCAGATAATACTATTTCCCTCTGACTTAGAATGATATTGACTGAATTGTTACAGATATTGATAGTGACAGGCAAACCAAACTGCTATACAAAATATGAGAAAAGGATAGATTTAATAGATTATTTCTCCACAATAGGACCAGGTATACACTAGAATTTTGAGTTCAGAGTTATCCTCAATCAATGCCAGTTTCTGAAAACAAAAATAATCACTAGCAAGATTTTTTTTTCCAATGTGTAGACTGGAAATGAAAGACTTCCTCTATTCAAGAACACTTAAAAGAAATGCACCAGTAGAAGCAGTCTCACTGTGGAATAACAGGGAGAACAGTACAGAGCTAAGATATTTTCCTTCAAGACTCTTCATAAGTTTAGCACCACCTGTACTCACCAGCAAATTGGTTTCACTGATCAACACCTAAGTGCACATATAGGAATAACATTTATCAGGCATCAGGCAGATGGGAGCAGGGAGAGGGGATGGGTATATACATACATAATGAGTGTGATGCGCACCATCTGGGGGATGGACACGCTTGAAGCTCTGATGGGGGTAGGGGGCAAGGGCACCTTACATAACCTAAACATTTGTACCCCTATAATATGCAGAAATAAAAAATAATAATAGCAAGGATTTCTGTACATAAAAATTAGAAAAGGCCAAAAGGAAATAAGACATCCTGTAAGAATTTTTTAATGTATAATAATGAAGTATATTTTAAGTCATTGCAGTTCATTGCCCCCAGAAATATTTCATGGAAATAATGATGAGGTTGAAAAAATGTCAAAATTTGGTGAGATGATAATTATAACAAGCATGGTTTAATAAACTGTTTTAAGACTAGAAGACAGAAGAAATGGGTGCTGCATCTTTTTATGCCAGCAACAATCCTTAGAAAAGTTCATATAAACTCTCTGGTCATGGTTTTCTCTCCAGCATAGTGAGTAGTTGGATTATACGATCAATAAATCCCTTTTGCTATTGAGATCCATTGACCTTTCTCTGCATAGATTTTGGGAAACCATACAGTCAACCTCATTATTACCTTGTCTAGTTTTCATCATGCTTTAATTTATTCTCTATGCTAATTTTCATAAGTTATATAATACCAGTGAATATTATCTTCTATTTCACTCACAATGATTATGTGGCTTTAAATCTCTAGCATTCATTTAAATTGCTTGGGAAAAAAGCAATAAAAAAAAAGACATTTTATACTTCAAATGCCATTATATAATGACTGTGATTTTTTAATAAAGTCACAATTATTAGAAAGACAATTACTCTTGTTAATAAAATATTAAAATATTTTTCAAATAATATTTTGTTGTTAAAGATTATATAACCACAGTTGTACTTTCATAAATTATTAATGAATGATATAGATTAGTTCAAGCTTAGTGAAATAAAATTTGATAGGCTGATTAAGAATCAGGAAAATGTTTAGTATTTCATTCCAATGTGGGCTACATAAGTCAAGCAATTGGGTCCTACATAAATAAGCAACTTAGAGCTCAAATCTTTATTATTATATCATATTTTTAAAATGTATTGAGAAGACAAAGAGCAGAATCAGCAGAAAACTATACACCTGGCACATTGGCTCATGGATATTAGAAGGTGTTTCCCAAGGTTTCCGATCCAAAGTTCAGGGTGTTTCCACTATAATATTCAAAACAAAAATTACCACACCTGAAGTCCAGTAACATAAGTATGAAAAAAAGGAAGGGACAAGAATAAATTCATACATGGAGAAGAATGTCTGTTATTACCTATGTGAGCATTGGCTCACATGATTATGGAGGCCAAGAAGTCCCACAATATGCTACCTGCCACTTGTAAAACTAGGGACACTGCCAGTGGTGTAATTCAGTCTGAGGGTGAAGACCTCAGACCCTGAGGGGCCACTGATGTAAGTTCTGGAATTGAAAAGCCTGAGAACCTGGAGTTCTGATGTCCAAGGACAGGAGAAAATTGATGTCCCATCTCCATAAGAGAAAGCAAATCCGCCCTTTCTCCCTCTTTTTGTTCTATGTGGACCCTCAACAGATGGGATGATGTCCACATTGGTGAAGGCCCATTTTCTTTACTCAGTCTACTGATTCCAAGGCTAATTTCTTCTGGAAAGACCCTCACAAACACACCCAGAAATATTGTTTTACCAGGCCTCTGGGTCTTCTTTAATTCAGCCAACTTGACACCTTACATTAACCATCATACCAACTGATCTGCAATAAAATCAATTTGATTACATTGAAAAATAATGGCTTTTATCCTTATATTTTGTTGTTGTTGTTTTTAGGGAGAGAGTTGGCAAAAAAAAATTATTATAGCTGATGGCAAGGAGGTGAAGGTGTTGTTGGTAGCCCAATGGGTAGGAATAAGACATCGAGTGCTCACCTAGGCCACCAGATATTACCTCTGGATAAAGGACTATGCCTATAGGAACCTTTTAAGTTTTCAAAAATGTTACATCTTCTTCTCACAAGTTATTTTTTATTTTCCCCTTTTCTGTAAGATCAGCAGCTAAGATTTCAAAACCACAAAGTGCTGGTTGCCATATTCAACCAGCTAGGGAAAGCTAAGGAGACTGTTGTGCTTCATAGCTAATTCCTAAGGAAGCAGATATCCAAGAAGTACAATGGATGGTAGACCAACTACAAGGAAGAAGCAGAGATAGGGATCTAAATCTGAAAAGTAGGAAGACTTAGCTGGAGAAACACTGGGAGGGGGGCATGCAAGAGAGTCCAGGTAGCCTAAAAATGACCATAGCAATTTTAGAAATTGATTTGAAATGAGTCCAGAAAATCAGTTTGCTAGAAAAGTGAAGTAGTTGTTTTTCTGCCAAGGTTTACAGCTCGATTATTTGCACACGTCTGTATTAAAATCCTTCCATGGCTGTGTTCCCTCCAGGGACTCTCCATTGTGTCACACCTCGAACACACACTATTGAAAGCCAACTCTAGATTTCACCTCAAATGAAAATGTTCATAGTTTGAATTTGCAAAGTAGTGGCACTAATTCTCTCAAGGCACTAACTACCTACGGGAAGGTGATAAGAAACTTTATGTTTTTTAAATTTCTGAGATCTATGTAGCCAATCTGGCATATATACATATGCATATGCATGTATATACACAGTCATATATACATGGATACATAACACATATATATGCATACACACACAGACACACACACACGCTAAAAAATTTCAGGGAAGTGACAGAACCAAAAGGTTTGCAGTATTTTATTATTCTGCCTCTAGGAAGGATTAAATCCAAATCACTTACTATCCGGCCTCTAGGTAGAACTAGAGAGAAATAATCCAGAAGTTCCATTTCAAATGGGTTTCAGGGGGAAAAATTAATTTAATCATGACTTACATAAACATAGCACCAGCCACAGATGTTGGAAAAGCAATATTGTCCAGGAATATTACTGCCCAGAAAGCAGGCACTGCTGACTTTGAATAAGAGTAGCCTCTTGGATGTGGTTGACAAGTGCACTTCACTTTGAGAAAAGGAGAAATCACAATTGGGAAAACAGAGCAAAATGGAGTTTGAAATGCTATAAGATGACATTGCCTAAGGGAAGTGAACCAATAAACCTCCTACTGTGATTGATCTAGGAATAGGAATCATTAGATTACTACAACCTAAACTAGATAACCAACACTAATTAACCTACATTTACTGTTTAAAACCCACTTTCTTTCTTATTTTTAGGGGCAACTAGGAAAAATTTCTTTTTACTAGATAAATATCTACCTAATGGTAAATACCAAAAACATTTATATTTTTCAAAGCACCCAGTCTCCTTTAATAATATTTAATAATCTTGCTCAATGTCTTCAATTCTTTAAACAGTTGTGCAATTTGTGCCCTGCATACATGCACTTGGCCAAGGGGGTACAAAAACAAAGAAATCCAGCCCTTATTCCTCTTCCAGTCGTGTGCCCATGGGAGGGACTGCCTCTGCCAGGAAGGAAGGACGCCTTTTTCTAATTCACCTACAGACATCCTATGAGCTAATATCAGATCTGCACCACTCTCCTACAATGATACGTAAACCTCCTTTCTCTTTCTCACTCTCCTTTTCTTCTATTCGCCTCCAACATTCTCTTTTATTCTAAGTCAAACTCTTTGAGTTGTCAACCTATTTTCTTGGCCCCTGCTGACTCATTTCCACAGGGTCTGACTCTACCCAGAGGTCTCTTGTTTTGATGTTGACCATTTTAACACGATCTACTTTTTTCTTTTTTTGAGACAGAGTCTCACTCTGTTGCCCGGGATAGAGTGCCGTGGCGTCAGCCTGGCTCACAGCAACTTCAAACTCCTGGGCTCAAGCAATCCTTCTGCGTCAGCCTCCCGAGTAGCTGGGACTATAGGCATGCGCCACCAGCTGGCTAATTTTTTCTATATATTTTTAGTTGGCCAATTAATTTCTTTCTATTTATAGTAGAGACGGGGGTCTCACTCTTGCTCAGGCTGGTTTCGAACTCCTGACCTTGAGCGATCCGCCCGTCTCGGCCTCCCAGAGTGCTAGGATTACAGGGGTGAGCCACCGCACCCGGCCTTAACACCATCTATTTTAACCCGACTATTTTTGCATCTGCCTAGCCAGCTCATTCTGTGGTAACACGGCTTACTAGCCATAGCTCTTGCCACAGTGGAGCACAGTCCTGCCTACGGTGAAAGGCAATATAAACAACAGGCAGAAGGCTGCAACTGAGGGCAGGAACCCGTGCCAGTGATATCAGATAGAGTCAGATGCAGTGTTGACATTGGTGGGAATCTCAAAAAAATGCAACACTTCCTTTGTGGCCATCAGAGTCCTTGGGAGAACACCTCCAGTGATTTCTAAAAATAGGTGCAAGGATACTTAAGGTAAAAAAGAATGGAAACTCACAATGGTTAGGGAAGGAAAATCTAAAAATGTAGATCTGACCACATGTGGGAATCTAGTTTGCCCCCTAGACTGGTTTGACCTAGAAAACACAATTCACTTTCTTGTAGGAAGATTATATAAAGTATATGGTGAAATATCTTAAAAGTCTGAGTTAAAAAACATTTACTTAGGCAATAACTTGTACATTGTGACCAGTAAGGAAATAAGATTGTGCAAGTATATCTAGTGCTAGAGTATGAATCATGAACTCACATTTGAAATATTTTAAAAAGGTTAAAAACGCTAATATGGAATTATGGAAGGCAGACATGGTAGCCTACATAAAGAGAGGGACTAGTTACAAAAATATAGACGACGCGTATGCAGCAGATGGAGATTGTAGGCCAGTGCATTTGGTAGTTAATGCTATCTATCCTCTAGTGGGTAAGGCCATCTTTGTAGTCTTAATTTAAGCTATCCTTAATTTAGGAGAGACACTCCCTAAAATTAAACAAATCTATTTTTATCAAATGAACCTTCTGATTAAATGTTGTAGGCTGTCTATTGTCTACAGGGAAAGAATATGCTGATCTGCTGATAAGAGTAATTCAGTCCTAGCTACAGTCAAATTTCTCATTACAAGCGAGTCAACTGATATTCTAGTTTATATATTTCTCTATTTTTATTGAAATGAAGCAATTTCCTAAGGCCTAATTACCTCATATTTCTGATGACCAAATTTCTGGCCTTGCAAGGCTGAGGACTAGACCCTGAAATGTGATGATTCAACCACTGGGCTCTTTCCCTAAATGGCTCACATAAGCTACAGCCAGGATCCCTAGTGGACATTGTAGCATTATAAACCAGGAAAATCAACATATGTGATGACTAAATTTCATTTGTTTTCTTAATATTTTGATTTGGTATCTTTACTAAAATTTGTTCACCACATTAGCAGTTAGGAAGCATATGCAGTTATTATAATACATAGCAAAGAAGTTAAATCAAGGAATAATTTATACAAATGCATAATTTAAGTTAAATTCCAAGTATTTCTATCTAAGATTGAGGGCAATATTTGGTAACATAAAATAAGGAAGAGCACAGAGCCAATATCTTTTGCATCATATGCAAAACATTTTTCACTACTCAATCTGGAAGTCATTCTCATTTAATCAAAACCTATCACAGCCTATAAAGTCCTGTTATATCACTAACTATGAGAGAGAAAACATTTTGGATCAAAAGTAACTTCAGTAAGCATATTTCAAAGTTTGTAAAGAAAAATTAATCACCTCAGTTTCTAATTTAAAAAGCCAAGGCATTAAATAAAGAATTGAAAAGGACTGTACTTGAAGCCTTATAGTGAAGAAACTACAGCTAAAGATTGGGAATTTTCTGCAATTAGTGCAATATTAAAGATTTAACACTCTCTCTCAAAAAAAAAGAAGTGTATGGCCAGGTAAATCAGTACATCTTATGTATAAGTCCTGAATGAATGGGTTGCCATATGTTATACACTTCAGTTTTCACAGAGACCATTAGGCAAAGATATGTCTAATACTCCATTCTAACCACAGGGAATTTACCTCCCTACCTAAAAAGAAATTCAACTACAAGAGCTCTTGGACAGGTTTGCAGAATCATTTTCAGATGTATGCACATAGCACATTGTTGAAGAAGGGAAGAATAAAAACCTACCATTGCCTTCTGGCTTTGTTTCAGTGAAGAGATCATATAATGCACCTGGGTTCTCAGAGTGCAAAGAAAAGAATCGAACCAAATGATCCAAGGTTCCTTCCAGCTCTGACAGTCTAAGATGCTCTAAGACCCTTAGACATTTCAAGGAGTAGTTGAAGAATAACCACAGGGCCTTCCAAAAAAAAAAAAATGCTGAAAAGACATTATGTAATTGTGGTAACTGAGAATTGTGTAATTGAGAATTGTGAACAATCTCAATTCATAGTTCTTCATCAAATATGATCATCTATGGTAAAATTCTCCGACCTATAGCAGTTAGAATTTTCAGAGTACAGTCAACAGTAAAATATTAAATAAAGTATTTTCACTAACATCTTCACAAATACCCTCCTTATCTCTTAGAATTTTATTTTTAAACTCAGATCTTTCAGAGATTTTATCTGAAAGATATATGATGGGTTTTTTAAAGTATTTAGCATTTCCTTTTCTCCTACATAAATGTTTATAATATTTTACTAAATTTGGAAAATATATAAAGATAAAAATCATTTGAAATCTCTTAGATGACTCCTACAAAGATCTGATATTCACTAATAACATCTTTTAGTCTTTTTTCAGTAAAATAATAGAGAGATCACATAGAGCAAGATGGCCAAATAGAATCCTCCAGTGATCATCCCCCTGCAGGAACACCAAATTGAACAACTATGCACACAAGGAAGTACCTTCAGAAGAACTAAAAATCAGGTGAGCAGTCACAGAACCTGGTTTTAACATCATATTAAGGAAAGAGGCACCGAAGAGGGTAGGAAAGAGAGCAATGCCACACCAGGGCCACATGGAGAGAGAATCTGTGTGCTTGGGGAAGGGAGAGTGAGGTACTGTGCAAATTTGCACCAGAATTCAGAGCTGCCTTGTCACAGTGGAACACAACACAGGGCAGAATTTGCCAGCACCTGCCCAGAGGGTAATGCTTAGCCCCTGTAGTTGGAACCTGAGTTCAAGTTAGCTCCATCGCTGGCTGACTAAAGTGGCCTGGGGCCCAGAATAAATGTGACTAACAGTCAAGCCATGAGGAGTGCAGTCCTTGGGTGTGTACTGGTCCTGTGCTGAGCTCAGAGCCAGTGGGCTTGTGGTGCACGTGACCCGGTGAGACACCAGCTGTGGTGGCCAAGGGAGTGCCTGCATCACCCCTCCCCCAACTCCAGGCAGTACAGCTCAGGGAGAAACTCCTGCTTGGGAAAAGGGGAGGGAAGAGTGCAGTGGACTTCGTCTTGCAACCTGAATACCAGCTCAGCACATACAGCTAAAGAATATGGCCTAATAATTTCTGGTTTGGGAAATTAATTGATCCTTTTTTAGCATACTTAGAGAAGTTTTTGCAAATGTCTATGAGATTTGAAAAAGAAAGTATATTCTCTGTGCATACAAAGTTTACCAGCTGTTAAATTACTTCAGAAATTTTTTTCTTTAAATATTTTTCAAATAATTATTTAAGTTATTCCTTTTTCTGAAACAAGTAATTATTTAACTCTACCAGGCACTAGATGGAATGTGAGCAAAAAGTTACATGGCCATATCTTCAAATATAAAACTTGGATATATTGGTGTTTATCGGAATGACATACATTCCAGTTTGAACTTTGTTTTTTCTCCTCTTCAACCATTGGTTATAACTGGTTTTAAATATTTTTCTTCGCCTATAAATCCAGGTAGAGTTTCTCAGTTCATTTTCTTATCATTGATGTGATTATTTTCAGATTATTCATTATTCATTCATCTTGCTTTTTCCTGTCAATAATTCATTGTGGTTTTAGACCCCAGATAACCATGTCTCATATCATTAACCTCTACTTTATCTAAGCTGTTTTCTATTTATAATTTTCTGCTATTTTTTCTTCACCATATATATTCACACATCATGTTGGGAATACCAACCATCTGTGTCCTTACAGTACAAATCTTCAGAAGTATACTTTTGTTCTGAGTCTTCAGAATGTTTTTCCCTTTCTTCTGTTCTGCTTTATTTATTCTTCAAAGGCTTATTTTTTCTCTTTATTCATATTCAAACAAGATTAGTAAAATTTAATTTTTGTCATTAAAGAAAGTTTGTATTTTGCCTTTGACTTTGATCATCTTGTCACTTACATGACAGTTGAGTTCCATTCTCAGATCCTTCATATGGAAGATAGACCAGCAATTTTCAGCCCAATTTCCATATTCTAGAAAAACATATCTATTCTATTATGCTGCACTGAGGTGAAGTTTTCTTCTAAACATCCAGAAAACCCATCAATGGAGCAGTAGTCAAATTAATTATGATGTATTTATTGTATGAAATACAATGCCACTGTAAGAATTAGATAGCTCTGTGTTCAGACATGGAAAAGCTTGAAAGAATAATGGTAAGTGAAAAATTAAGTTCAGAATCATGGGTGTAGTATGTTTTCTCTTTTTTAAAAAACAAATTCATATTGTACATATACATGTATGAAATGCATGGATAAAGGTGGAGCAAGATGGCCAAATAGAACCTTCCAGTGATCTTCCCACTGCAGGAACACCCAACATCAGTACATTGAAGAGATATCTGCACTGCCATGTTTATTTTAGCACTATTCACAATAGGTAAGTTGTGGAATTAACCTAAGTGTCCATCAACAGATGGATGGACAAAGAAAAGGTGGTATGGGCCAGGCATGGTGGCTCATGCCTATAATCCTAGCTTAACTAAAGAGCTTCTTTTGCGTTTTGCTGTACATTTTGCTGTAAGTACTCATAGCTATATTAGTTTTCAGTGCTTTGTAACAAATTATCACAAATTGAGTGACTTAAAACTATACACATTTATTATCTCATAATTTCTCTCGGTCTAAAGTCTGGGTATATATCTCAGCTGAGTTCTCTGTAAGGCTGTAAACAGTCTATCAGCCAAGACATGGTTCTCATCTAAAAGCTCAACTAGGGAAGATTTCTCTTCCATGCTCCCTCAGGTTGTTGGCAGAACTCATTTTCTTGTGCCTGTAGCATTTATGGAAGCACGTTTCTTCAAAGCTAGCAATGCAGATTCTAGAGCAAGTCTATTAGTAAGATGGAGGCTTAAATAACAGCATAATTACATGCATGGCATTCCATCACCTTTGCCATATGCTATTAATTAGAAGTAAGTCACAGATCCCACTGACACTCAGGAAGGGACTGCAAAAGCTCATGAACACCAGGAGTTGGGGTCATGAGGGCCACCTTAAAGTCTGTCCACCATAATAATTAATATCAAAATAAATACATACTTATTAGTATTAATATTTGATATTTAGTGATAAAAGCATGCTAAGAAAAACTTGAAGAAAAGCTACTTATCCAAATCATGTCTACCATCTTTAAGAGTGTTAGTTATTATATTTATTTAATGTCAATTTTAAGAAAACATAACAGCAACTCATAGATAATTTCAGAAAACTGAAAATGTTTTCAGCAATGATTTGTCCCTGCATCCATGTGCAGCAATGAGGAACATGATTATCTTCATAGATACATCATTTTTTCTTCTCTTTAATGACATAAGTATATTACCTATAGGAAGGCATTAAACTGTAAATGGGCAAATAATACTGAGCAAAGGGGATAATCTAATACAGATTCTTCACCTGGATAGATTTCTGAAAGTGTGGTGGTGTGGTTTCTAAAAGTTCACTTATTTATTTACTTATTCAGCAAATATTTATTGTTCATTTATTATGTGCCAGATACTGTGCTGTTTATTAAAGACACAAAGAGAATAAGGTAGTTCTTTTCAGATCTACTTTTGTATTAATCCCTAAATACTTCCCTAGAAAGTTACCCAAGTCTGCTGACTTGTGTAAGGTCCAGGTTCTTTACAAATTATACTTTCTACTTTTATTAATGGTTTGGCAAGATCTTCATTACTCTCTAATTAGCCACATTTATTCTCTTTCCTTTTCATATTGATGAACAATGGACTCATTATTGCCTCCATTTTAGAATCATTAATTTTATACTCTCCATTTCTTGGAATAATAGAATCAAATGACAGAAAGGAACTTCAAATGTCATTTTAGTAACATGACATTTACTAAATTAACCATCTGATCCTTGAATCTTTTATACAGTGTCTTGGCCAACTCATTGTTCAGTCCATGTTCAGTCCATACCTTCCATGGGAGCTAGGATGGAATAACTTCTTCTCTCCTATGGCAACCTATTCAGTATGTTTGTCCAGCAAATACTTATTAAAGCACCACCGCAAGACAGGTATTCTACTAGATACTGAGTATACCCTGGGGAGTAAAATATATGTGGTCCTTACCCCCCAGCAGGGAGCAGACAATCAACAGGAGAGGAACAAAGGAAGCATAAACATAAATGGCAGTGGGTGTTTAAAGAAAGTGAATGTGATGCTGTGATAGTGAACAGCAAAGGGCAGTTAAAAAAAACTCTCTTAAGTAACATTTAAGTCAAGACCTGAGGGATGACAAAAATCCAACCACGCTAGTAGTGAAGCAGCAGGAAATTGCCATGTTTGAGGGACTGACATGAAGCCAGTGTGGCTAGAACAGAGTTCACAGAGGTGGGAGAGTGGCATGAGAAGAGACTAGAGATGAGTTCTTGTTTAGAATTGAAGTCTCTGTCCCGTCTCCCAGCTCCTTCGCCCCAGTTCGTCTCCCTTTGGACCATTCCAAACAGAAGCAACCTGATCTACCTCTAAGAGGCAGACCTTCCCCACTTCCTTGAAGCATCTCACTTGTATGTCCTGTGGCTTCCCTGCACTCTGCAAATCTTCTCCATCCTTTTACCCTCCTTCCTATGACTGGCAGGCCATACCAATCAGTGTCAAACTCCAGGGCCTTACTACTCCCTGCTTCATTCCTTGGTTTTCAGATTCTAGTTTCCCTTTAAGCATCCTCTTTAGACCTGGAGATTTGCCAGCTCTCTCCTTACTGAACCTGCCCCCATAGGACTAGCTCTGTAAAGAGCACCACCGCCCTTTGTCCCTGGCACCCAACACTCTCATTCCTGATTTTGTATTCTCTTGCACCCGCCCTCCTCTGTACCACATCAAATAGCCTTTCTTCTGTGACCCTCTGCTGCCCTCTTTTGGCCATGATCACTGTGAGCTGCTGACAAGACACTACCCCTTCGCTCCGTGCATCCCCCCTAGACCTTGAGAACAGAAAACCTCCACCTTTATACAGAACATCTTCCCTGAGCACAGGCACATAAGAGTCCCCTAGACAGAAGGTGCAGTCCATGTAGGATATTCTGGCCCCACCCACGCATATATCGAAAAGTATATATGTACATGTGTATGTGTGTTTGTGTTCGTGTAAGTATTCCAGTCACTATGACAGTTTCTGGAAATATATCAGTGAATAGGAAAATCCATGTCCTTTAACTAGAATGACTTAGTGGAGGATATAGCTATATAAACTGGCAATAATATATTTAGACAAGTGCTATGATGGGGAAATTATATGATACTATAGAAGCACTTGAAAGGGTCATATCACTATGACTCAAGAGACAAAGAAAGTTTCAGATCTTAAGCTGTGATCTGAAAATAGAGATGGAAGGTGTTCTATGTAGTTCAAAGGTTGGCACATAGAACTCAACGTTGCTTGGCCACTCTGCAGAAAATTGGGTGACTCACATAGCTCATGCCATCAATCCAGACCTTGGGTCATTTATTCCACTTACAGATAAATATCCATTAAAGGGTAGGCTAAAGATTAGTCCCCAAGAAACACAAGTACTCCAGTCACATACAGGGTAGAGCCCAGGCTGATTATCCTGCAACTTTCCCTGCAGTTGAACCTACCTACCTCAAATCTCTGCTGTGTTTAGTGCCAAAGGAAAGCCTCTAGTTTGCTATAGTTTCTCATATCACCACCCCACAATACTCTGTGCTGCTTTCTGCTTAACACAATCACCTATTGCTCCCCTCTGTCCTAAACTTTTCCACTGTGCCAAATCCTGAGCTATAAAACCCTTTATATCCAGTCTTCTGTTTCCTTCATCCTTCTCATGCCTGAAGTTGAATCTGTTTCTCCTCTTGAAATATTGTTTTCCTGCAACCCTCTCAAAAAGTTTCTCATTTTCTCACATTGAAAACTCTGTTCTTACCACTGTAAAGCATGTGCCATCCAGTCATATCACACTCTACCCTCCTAGTCACCATCAGTCACCATCATCTGTCACCTAGTCATTCTCCTCCTTTAAAGACCTTGGCAATAACTATCCTCCTGTCCCCTCTGCTCTGTCCTGAGGAACTAAAGATCCAGATCCATGTATATGATAGGAGCTCTAATATCTTCACTGCTTGAGAATATGAACTCTTCTGGTTTTCCTCTAACTCTCTTGTGTCTCCATCTCAGCCTCATTTATAGGATCTTCTCTGTATATCCCTGCAATAGGAAACCACAATCCTGGCTTCTTTTCTTCTCACTCCATACCTCTCCCTGGTAAATTTTACCTACAACTACGACTTCAATTAACATCTATGTACTAATAAACACCAAGTCTTTATCTACATCCAAATATCTCTACTGAGCTCCAGAGATGCATACCTAACTGCCTAAACAGATATTCTTTTTGATGACACAGAGACATCTTAACTCAGTATGTCCATAAAGAAATTCATCTTCTTTTCCGTAAATGAGCTATTTACCCTGAGATTGACACCTAAATGCTCAAGTTAGAAATATGGGTTTCATCTTTTAATCCTCCTTTCCGAGGTCCTCTGCACATGCACCACAAGGCAACCTCTATACTGCTTCTTTCTCCATTTGCCATTTTTCTATGGGTCATTAAATATGAAATGTCCAATTTTGAATCAAAAGCATAGTTTATTATATCTCAAACAAGAAGCAGTACAATTAATCAAAGTACGCACCTAAACAGTTTTGCCATCTTAAGGGTAGCTTGCTTATGCCTGTAGTGAAGAAGCCTGGAGAGCACGTGGCGATGAAATTGCAAAAGGTGTTTTCTACAGTTTGTTAAGAATTGAATATTTCTCCTTGCAAGAGGTGGTCCAAAGCCTGGAAGAAGTGGTAGTCAGTGCAAAGTCTGGTGAATACAGTGGATGACAGAGAGTTTCCAAGTCCAGCCTCTGTATTTTGAGCAGCATTGTTTGTGCGACATGTGGTTGAGCATTGTCTTGCAAGAGGATGCTCTGGCCTGTCTCTATTGACAAATTCAGGTGCTTAATCACAAGCACCCTCATCATTTCATCCAACCGGTTGCAGTAGACATCTGCTGTAATTGATTAACCAGTTTTCCTGATGCTGTAGTGTATAATACCAGCACTGGACCACCAAACAGATGCTATTAGATTTTTGGATGAATATTCAGTTTTGGACTGTGTTTCGGCACTTCACCTTTACTGAACCATTGTGCTGAACACTTGTGACTGTCAAAAAGAATCCATTTTTCATCACATATAACAATACAGTATTGAAATGGCTTGTCTTTATGTCATGACAGCAAAGAAAGTCGAGCTTTGAGATGATTTCTCTTCTGATGCTTGTTCAATTCATACAGTACTCATCTATGCAGCTTCTTTACCTTGCCCATGTGTTTCAAAAGGTCCAATATCATTGGAACAGCAATGTCAAACCTTGCTGCTAATTCACATTCAGGTTGAGATGGAATTATCTCCATTATAGCTTTCAGCTCATCATTATCCACCTTGGTGGCTAGTCACACACGTGGCTCATTTTCAAGATTAAAATCACCAGAATGGAACTTCTCAAACCATCAACGTACTGTGTGTTCATTAGCTACATCCTTCCCAAAAACTTCATTGATATTTAAAGCTGTCTGTACTGCATTGGTTCTATGAAGGAAATCATATTTAAAAATAACAAGAATTTTTGACTTATGCATGGTTTCACAAAAGTTGCTCTAAAAATTTTTTTGAAAGATAATCACAAGCCAAAACATGTGTTTGAAAGAATAAAGATGTACCTTCTCAAAAAAAAAAAAAACCCACAAGAAGTGTCAAAGTGAAGTGTCAGAGATATCAACTGTCAAACTTAGTACATAAGGAAATCAGACATTCCATACTTAATAACCTAATAATTCAGGTCACTATCATCCCTCCAGTCCATTGTCCTGCATCTCTTCCTGCCATCCCTCCAATCCACTCTTCACAGTTCACCCATAGTAATTGTACAAATATGCATCTGATTGTACTACTGCCCTGATTTAGAAATAAAACACTTAGTGGAACCCTTCAGCCCTCAACATAAAGTTCAAATGCCTCAATGTGGCATAACATACTCTTCTGATGTGGCTCCTCAATCACTCTCCAACCTCATCTCTCATCCTCTCAACCCCAGTATATCCCATCGGTGCTAAACCACTCTGTGGCACACTTCAGGCAGATGAGATAACAATGACAAGTTTCTTGGAACAGTTATAATTCTATATGTATCAAAAGCTAGAGGACTTCCTTACTAAGTGCCTGAGAGTAAAAGATAGGGGTTCCTAAGGAAACCCTCAATGAACCCCAGTTGTATGACTAAACATAGCCAGTTATACGTAGGTTTGATTTCTGTAGAATTCTGGTAAGTCCTGAGGGGGCCACTAGAGAAAAAGGGAAAAAAATCCAATATTAACAAGAAAATTTTAGCTTCACCAGGCTCCTTAAATTATGACAACACTTACACATGATTGGCCCAGAATTTAGGCTGCAGTGAAGCATTTCTAATGGCTCAATTCCAAGGCTAATAGAGCCAAGCAACTCTTTAAGGATCCTCTATGTCTCTCCATTTTTAAATCCCCAGATGCTGGCACATAATCAATGCTTAACGATATGCTGATGATCCTTTGCAGGGATTGTGCCCATGTAACCTAAATTCTCCAGGACAATTGTGATTTCAAATATTCTCCTCAGTATTCCATGAAAATGTTCCATAAATTACAATTTTTATAAAAATTGTAATGGAAAGGATCGAGTAAGTAAGCATTGCAATAGAATTTTATGTGTTAGAAGATGAAGTACTGAAAAGATCTGAGAAATCAGGGTCCAAGAAAGTATTATGATATGTCATGAAAACAATGCATACTATCCCATATCATGCATGCCGAGGTATGTAACGTTAAACGAATATAACGTGTGGCTCGCTCAGATAAAAATAAATCACGCTAAGGTAACATTCTGCAAGGAAGCAATTTCCTGGTTGGTACAATCTGAGGATCAGAATTGATATGAAGAGTCAGATAGAGATTTCCTTGTTTGGTTTTTTGGTTTTATAATTCTTGGGATTTCATGAAGAAATTAGTTGAGAAAACTGAACACCTGAGTGAATTACATGTAAAGAAAACAATATACATTAACTGTGGAGTTAAGTCCAGTATAGTAATTTACAGAAATTTTGACCATTTTGACCACTGAAAGATGTTTTGGTAGACTCTCATAGGCTCATTTTTTACTCATTTAATTAGTATTGAGCATCTCCTGTGTGTTGGGTACTGTCCTAGGTACTTGGAATATGAACCTAATGAACAAAACAAACAGAGTTCTCTGTCTTCAAGAATCTTATATTCTAGCAGTGGACAGACAGTACCAATAGGCTTTGTAGATTAGTAAATCACATAATATGTTAAAAGACGATAAATTTTATTCAGGAAGTAGTTTAGGGCAAAGGGATTCAGAGGGCCATCAAAGAGTTAGAAACTGTAATATCAATGGGGTGATCAAGGTAGGCTTTATTTGGAAGACAAGATTTGAGCAACGACTTGAAAAAGATGAAGGAATTAAACAGACAGCTGGGGAAACATGTCCTAGGCAGAGAGGACAGCTGCAGCAAACACCCAAGGATAAAAGGACTTTCACAGTTGTGATTTCACATTTGTGTTTTGATTATTTTATTAATCTGGCTCCTTCCTTAGATGGTATTCTGCCAAAAGCAAGAACCGTATATGCTTTTCTCTCCAGCATCTACCCAGGGATGCTCAGAAAATGGACATTGAATGATTAAATAAATGAAGGAGATTAATTTGTACATTTTTTCCTAGTGCACTCGGAAAAACTCTTCACTGGATTTGAATAAGACAACACTTTCTATTCTAGTCTATTCTAGATTTTGCTCGTTCATTCACTTTTGGCTGATTCTGGTCTTTGTGTCCAACTCCATTCCTAACCCGTACTAGTCTGTAAATGGGATAATACTCTCTTGCATCAAGATACCTAATACTAATTTCAGAAAATCTTTAGCTTCATTTTCTACCTGATAAAACTTAACATTAAGTACAAGAATGCTTAGGAACCTTCCAATGCCATCTAATAAATGTCTGCTACAGATTATTTTTTCCCATAGGAATTCTTTCTGCTTTCTCCTAGCATGTCTGTGCAGATTCTGTCATTTCTTTATTCCTTGGCTGAGTGCCTGTGTTCTGCAGAATCAGTGCTCTGCTGTGCTGTTTGATAGACAGGGGGTTATCCCACTTCTCATTGGCAGAAAGAGGAACTTCAAGTTTGGCTCTGAGCTGCAAATGGATAACACATAGAGAAGAAATAAGGTCACCACCATTCTTCCTGCATAACTCACTATCAAATATTTTCTTTATATGAATTATCTCAGGAATTTTGCTACTTTAACCATTTAAGGCCCAATATTATAAAAGATATAAAGGTACAGTATGCTGATTAAGTTGCATGAATTCCACAGCTCATATGGAAACCTGAGCAACCATGGTTGAAAGGAACACAAAATTACATTCTTGTAGTTCAAATTTGTGAAAGTATATTTGAAAATATTTCATTAATTTATTGTGCAAATAAAGACAAAGAAAATGAAACAAAAATACACAAGAGAAATCTTTTAATACAATACGCCAAAAGGATTTTCCTAAATAATACGACTGTTTATTCATAACATTTGATATGATACATTAAGTTATGATGGAAATAAAGTTCACAGAGAACCTACTATAAGCTAAAATATTAAATAATGTAATACATGGAAAAGGTGCCTGCTTATAATGGACACATAGTAGATGTAATATATTATCACCATAGGTTCACCTTTATGCTGCACTCACCCATGGACTAAGCACAGAATAAAACTGCAGTAAACCTTATAGTAGAAGAATTTGATCTCATTTGACATATAAAATCTAAGACATACTGGTAAGCCCTCAAATATGTAATACACAGAGACTCGAAGGTATTGTTACGTCAGCAAAAAAGATACACACACACACACAGACACACACCATCTAAAAGATGAGTTTGAGTTTGGTCAAATGGAATTTGTATCAAAGAAGGAGATAATTCTGTATTACAACATTTACATTTATCAGCGTTGCATGTTGAATAAGAGTATATTTAACAAAGGCAGCCTAGCCTCCCTGAGTTTGAAACTGAATTCTATTACTTACTATTCCTATGTCCATGAGCAGTTATTTAATCTCTCTGAGCCTCAATTTATTTCATCATCTAAAAATATTACCCACCTGTGATGGTCAATTTTATATATGAATGTGACTAGATTACGGTGCCCAGTTGTTCAGTCAAAAGCCAGTCTAGATGTTTCTTCAAATTCTTTTTTGAAGATGTAATTAGCATTTAAATCAGTAGAATTTGAGAAAAGCAGATTACCTTTTATAATATCTGTGGGCCTCATCTAATCAGTTGAAAACCTTAAGAGAAAAGAGAAAAGAAAATCCCCTGAGACGGAAGGCATGCTGCCTTTGGACAGTGTTTACATACAAGACTGAATCATCAGCTCTTCTCTGGGTCTCTAACTGATGACAGATTTCAAATTTGCCTGCCCCCCCAATCATGTAGCCAATTCCTTAAAATCAATCTGTTTCTATACACACACCTACATCCACGCATCTTATTATTATTCTGATTCTCTGGAGAGACTACACTCACAGTTACCCTCATAGGAGTACTGTGAAAACCTTTTCTCTGAAATCTACTCTGATATTAATATAGCCACTTCAGCTTTCTTGTGGTTCTCGTCAGCATGTTTTTCATTTTCTATCCTTTTACTTTTACACCATTTGTGCCTTTATATTTAAAGTACATTTTATTTAGGCAATATATTCTTGGGTCTTGCTTTTTTATCCAATGTAACAATTTCTGCCCTTAATTGGGATGTTTAAAATATTTCTCTGTTTAGTTTAGTATTCATATTTCCATATGGTTTCATTTTCCTTTTATCCAATGTAACAATTTCTGCCCTTAATTGGGATGTTTAAAATATTTCTCTGTTTAGTTTAGTTTCATATTTCCATATGGTTTCATTTTCCTTCTACCTCCTTTCATATTCTTAGAATGCTAGGGTCTTTATTTCACCTTTGTTTTTGAAAGATATTTTCACTGTTATAATTCTAAGTTTGCAGGGTTTTTTTTCTTTCAAAACATTAAAGAGGATACTCCACGATCTTCTCACGTGTATTTGTTCCAACAAGAAATCTGCTGTTATTTTTATCTGTGTTCCTCTATACATAATGTAAATTTTTCTGTCAGCTTTTTAGATTTTCTCTTTATTACTGACTTGGAGAATTTATTTCAAATAAATTCTTTAGTGTCATTTTCTTGCTTTAGTGTAATTTTCTTCATGTTTCTTATGCTTGGGGTTCACCGGTTTCTTGGCTCTGTTTTTCCAATTTGGAAACTTTTCAATCATTTTTTCTTCAAATACTTTTCTGCATCTCTCCATTTAAGAACTCTAATTACACACATAGTAGGTCACTTGAAGTAATCCCACAACTCACTAATGCTCCGTTTATTCATTATTACTATTGCTTTTTCCCTACTTCTGTGTCTTGAAGTTTACTAGTCTTTCATCTTTAATACCTAACCTGCTATTAATCCCATCTAATGTATTTTTCATGTCATGGTATAGAAGTAAAATTTAGATTTCTAATAATATCTTTTATGTTTCTATAGAAGATACATTTATATTTTCATATATCTTTAATGTCTATTTAATATGTTTAACATTTTTCTAGCTTTCTGAACACATAGAATGTTATAACAATTGTTTCAATGTCATTGTTTGCTGATTCTAAAATCTGTATCAGTTCTGAGTCTGTTTCACTATAGTGATTTTTCTCCTTGTTACGGAATACATTTTTCTGCTCTTTGGATGTCAGATTTTTTTACTAGATGCCAAATTTGGGGAAATTTATTTTTCTTGTACTAGATAAATTTTTATGTCAATATTCTTAGACTCTGTTCTAGGATGCACTTAGAAATAATTTGATTCTTTCGAGCCTTGATTTTTAAGATTTTTTGGACAAAACCAGAGCAACATATAATCTAGGGTTAGTGATTTCTCACTCCCGAAGTCAAACCCTTCTGAGTACCCTATCCAGTTCCTCATAAATTATGAGGTTCTCAAGTCTGGCTAGTGGGAATATGCACTATTGTTGGCCTTGTGTGAGTACCAGCTATTCTTCACTCTAATCCTTTCAATTTGTTCTCCCTCACCCATTGCTCCCCACGTCTCAGTAGTTTTCTTCATATGCATATTCTGATTAGTGTTCTACTGAATACTCAAGGGGGAATCTCTGCAGATCTCCAGAATTCTCTATGCAGCTCCCTCCTCTGTGGTACTCTATCCTGTGAATTTCGACTTCCTTGGATTCACCAGACTCTCATCTTTGGCTTTTCAACTCAAGAAGTCTTGTGGGGTTCACCTGCATTTCCCTCTCCCTTTACCATAGCATGGAAATGCTTTCAATAAGCTATGGAAACGGTAGGGCTAACCTCAATTATTTACCGTCTCTTAGGGATATGTCTCCTCCAATTGCATCATGTACAATGTCGTAAAAACATATAGTATGTCTTCGGTTCATACACTCTATCATATAGTATGTCTTGGGTTTTTTTAGTTATTTCAGGCAAAAGGGTAAATCTCATCCGTGCTAGTCCATCTTGGCCAGAAGAAGAAGTCCAATGATGTGAAAAATCAGAAGAAAGAAAAGTGCTTGGAAAGAGTCCATTGAATGTTAGCTATTATTATTATTAATCACCAGAGTTTTGAGATATTTAGACTATACTTTCACACCACCCTCTCACTGTATTGTTTTCACAAATATGAGGAAAGTGTGGAACAATGAAAATATTAACAGCCAATAATAACTGAGCACTAAGTGCTTTAAATTAATTGCCCATTTAATTTCAGCCCAACACTATAAAGTAAGATAATATCGTGTGCATTTTATAGATGAGAAATCTGAGTATTAAAAAGGTTAAATAAATTGTTCAAGGTTAAGCATCTTCTACAGGGTTGATACAGAACAGAGCCAAGGTCTGTCTAACCCCAAAGCCCAATTTCTTAATTTTCATGCATTATTGTCATATCACTCCTAAGCAACTGTGAAAAACATCCTTGCTTCATAGACCCAACTCTTTGGAAAGGAGTTAAATAAAACTGTGTCATAGTGCTATCAGAAATTTTTCTGGCCGGGCGCGGTGGCTCACGCCTGTAATCCTAGCACTCTGGAAGGCCGAGGCGGGTGGATTGCTCAAGGTCAGGAGTTCGAGGCCAGCCTGAGCGAAAGCGAGACCCCGTCTCTACTAATAATAGAAAGAAATTAATTGGCCAACTAAATATATATAGAAAAAATTAGCTGGGCATGGTGGCCCATGCCTGTAGTCCCAGCTACTTGGGAGGCTGAGGCAGAAGGATCGCTTCAGCCCAGGAGTTTGAGGTTGCTGTGAGCTAGGCTAACGCCACGGCACTCTAGCCCGGGCAACAAAGTGAGACTCTGTCTAAAAAAAAAAAAAAAAAAAAAGAAAGAAAGAAAGAAATTTTTCTAACTACTAATATCAGAAAGTCATTTCCACAGACGTTATGAAGTACAGGTTTCAGTGTAGCATTCTTAAGCTTGAAGTCCTACTACCCGGAGCAAACAACAAATTTAATGACGTTTACCCTTCTTAGAACGCGGCAGATTTGCTGATGAAATTGTTACTATGTCAATGATTAACATGGGTTCCAGCTTCAGTAGTACAAAACAAAAAGGTAATAAGAATAATTTCATGACGCTGTCAGCAAACTGCAACAGAACAAGAATAGGACTAAAGGATAAGGGCCATGAATGCATTTATTGTGCCAAATAATTCATCCAATGTCTTTCCAGTTGATATAGTGGCTATTATAAAATATTCCATTGCTTCCATAGATATACCATATGAAAAATTAAGTTAAGACATTCTGTGAATTTATCTAAGACAGATTTTTTGGCATGCAAAGTAAGATTTCTAAAGCCTTATCCATAAAATAATACCAATATCACACTTACTAGTTATTTTAATAGAGGAAATTTTAAAGAATAAAAAGGTACCCACAATTTTATTGTCCTGTTAACTTAAGAAAAATTAATCCACATATGTAGTTAAAAAATTCAAACAATAAAGTAAAGTTCAAAAAATTTAAGAATTTCTTCTCTGTTCCTTCCCTCCAAACACCTCTGCCATTTTCAGTTCTCCTCCCCAAAGTAATTATGATTAATTTTTGTTGTGTTCATTTGATGAAAAAATAGAGAGAGATACAGATATAGAGATACAGCTTTCTTCTCAAAAATCTACTAAAAATACTCTCGTTATTTTTAAGACATTTTTGAAGATATTACATTACCACATACATTCTGTTTTCTACCACTAATTCAATCTATTTCAATTACTTTTAATGTTGATGTATCCAAAATGTGCAGGCAGAATGTAACAGCCCAGAAAACCAAACACAAACTTATGTTGTGTACTTATGTTGAAATTTAGACTTTACTGGTGAAAATGAGAAAATTGAAGCTGTGTATGTTTCAGTACGGGGAAATTTTATGGCAATTGAATAAATTGTCCAGATCATTAAAAAAACACACAGCATCATCTTATAGTTGATAAAATTGTAATAAGATAATCTCTGAAAATATGACATCTTTTATCTCTTCCATTTTTTCTTTTTATTTCCTTATTTCTCGATCTTTTACTTGTGGTTCTACCAAGATGCTCTCATTTAGGAGATCATTGGGATTTTTGTGGGAATCTTTAACTGTCTTACCTTTTGTAATATTCAGTTAAGGAGCCCTAGCATTAAATAACATCATGATGAGATATAATTATCTATTTGGGAATCATTCTCTCCTTAGACAACACTTGATTTAGAAGATGTTGGTACTTTCAGATGGAGTCTGCCAACCTCCTCATTTTCTGGCAAATTAACAAACTCCTCTTTCTTTCTCCTTAAACCATTCATCCTTGTTCTTCTGATACAGGTTTGGGGACAAGTGCTGAACTTTCAGTAACAGAATTTTGAGTCCTTGGGTGGTTTTATCAGTACCCCAGTGGAATGGCAACTCATTACTGCTGGAAGAGGCAAGGAGCAGCCCTGGGGTTAAAGCCATGGGTCTTTGCAGATAGAAGCAACTTCTTTTTGAGGTGAAAGAGCAAGGGACAGCCCCATCAGCTGCTGGAACCTGTTTTGGCTCTGGGGAACTCCTGTCTCTCTCTCCCTAAAGTAGACGCAGCTCCCCACAACCTGAAGTGAGTTGAGGAGAAGGAAACAGATCTGGAAAACATCTGAACAGCCTGGGCCATTTTTTTGTTGAGTTAGTTCCCTGGGGTACACCTCGAGACCCTGATTCCACCCATATGGGGGATTTTCAGAACTTCCTGTTGGTTTTTTTTTTTTTTTTTTGAAGTGCCTTTTGGGGTGGAAGTCACAAAGTTGAGTGGAACTAGGGAACCAAGTTTGAATTTGGAGCTCACTTGTGGTTCCCAGGGAACAGGAGGAACTAGACCATTATTTGAGAAGGGTTTCCCAGGGAATGGGGGAATTAAGCCACCTATATGAAGAGGGTTTTGAACCTTCCAGCCCCACAGGGCATTTATTGAAGGCCCAGGGAACAGGGGGATTAGATCACCCATTCTGTTTGGGGTGGCATTTATCCCCTTTGGATTTCCATCTGTGAACCTTCTAGCCCTATGGCAGGACATTTGAGCCATCACACTATCTGAGGTGCCATTTGGGGTGGCATTTGTCCCCTCTGGATTCCCATTTGTTTGATAGGCCCTGGCATTTTTACATTGAGGTTCCCTTGTATTGTCTGTTTGTTATTTGTGAGACTTGTTGCAAGATAATAAGGCTCCATCTCAAAGTCCCTTAGGAAAAACTTTGGCTAAATGGTTAACTTGTGGCTACAAACCTACGTGTAAAGAGAATGGTGTTATTGTAATCCAATGTACATGCTGGAGTGTGAGGAGAAGCAGTTGTTAAATGAAAATTCCCATTTGATTGATAGGTCTTGGCATTTTAGATTGTTTGTGTTGGGAATTCCCTATATTGTTTGTGTTTGTTTGTGAGTGTTCTGTGTGGTGAGTTTCTGTACCTATGTTTAAGATTATTGTGATACCACTTACCTAGAGTGTGAGGAAAAGTGGTTGCTGATGGCCTGTGGTTTATTCAGAGCTGTTGGTTCTTTTAAAATTCAGAGCTCAAATGGTCAACCTGCCACTATAGAGTTAAAATGTTGAGTCTCAAGCTCTCTGCTTGAGATAAACTCATTGTTTATGGTATATAAAGTGATCTGTGTTTGTATAATTTTGGATAAATGAGATCCTCCTGCCCCTGCCAGAACTCCACAACTGGCCAAAGTGAGATGCCAGACAGAGCCACAGCCTGGGAGCAGACCCAGCAGGAGGGAGGACTGGCACACGTGGCTTGCTGCTGAGTGGTGTATAGCAAGGGAGAAGGGATGCCTACTGCCACTGCCATCTTAGCACCGCGGGAGGAGTTAGGGAGCACACCACCTGAACTAACTCTTCAGTCCCGTGCCCAGTAAATTATGACTCAGGGTTCAGAATGTTCTCTCTCAGCATCAAACTCAGTTGGAGCCAGAGAGAACCCATAGCCAGGGCGGGCAATTCGCAGCAATATCAGACAGGGGGACTTAAATGTGCAAGAACAGCCAAAGGGTCCTTTAAGATAGTCAAAATGAGTGGGTGAAAACGCTGTCCCAGACTGACTTTTTGTAAAGAAGAAAGACCTTGAAAGCAACATTGCCCCAAATTGTAAAGGACTCCAGGTGGCAGGAAGCTTCCAGGAAAACAAATAGTTTTTTTTTTTGTTTTTTTAAGTCTAGGACTCAGTTGATGAAGGAGGGGGCCCAGGGAGCCCACTGCCTCCAAATACCCTGACAGGAGCCCTGGGCACAATTGTCAGTGGGGTTCGATTCCACTAGCCATGTGGACAGAGGCAGTCCGAGGGAGCCCCTTCCCTTGGCTGCCACCCAAATCCAGGGCACCACCTGTATCTGGTGTTTTATGAGCCCGGCAGGGGATGGTTGGGGTAGGGGCCAGATGACAGTGAGGCTGCTGTAGAAAAGTGGTGGCTCAGAAACTTGTCACAGCAGGCCTGGGAGGTGAACTTGGGTGAGCAGCAGCAGAAGCTCATCTCTGGGTGTGGGGCACCACCAAACTCCTGCTGGATGAATGCCAGGGCCTGGTGAAGTACACAGGAGACTGCCATTGTGCTTTGAAGCTCAGGCCTCAGCAAGCCTGCACATCATTCAGTCCAGGGAAAGAGGCCAACCAGATAGAGAATGGCATGCTGGTGATGGACACCTTGGACAGACAGCTACAGAAATGGCTCAGCAGCTCTTCCTCCTACAGCAAAGATGTCAGCAGACACCCCATTGTCAACAAGATCCAGGAGCACACTCCGCAGAACCCTGGACATTTCACAAGAGTGGTAATGGACCCTCCTTTGCTGCAGAGGTAACCCAACAAGTAAGCAAAGCCCTGCACCTACAATAGAAATTACTTGCATCCTGGAACTGATATAAGAAACTCATCTAAAGTGAGATAGGGTGTTGCTGCTTACCCTAGTCTGGATAAGGGTAGCCCTTTAGAAGCAGGCTTAAATTAAGCCCCTAAAAAAGTAGTTTATAAGAAACCCTTCCTAGCACCCCAAGGTAGAAGTATGGTAATATAACCCTAAGTGAAAGAGAATAGAGTAAAACAATGTGTCAAATGAGTGGATCAGGTGCTAACCGCTATACATGAGTTTGCCTCTCAGGTCCCTGCCCCAACTGGAAGCAGAGAAGTGGAAGGGACCCTATGAAGTACCTCTAACAACTCACACCTTGTTAAAATTGTCAGAAGTAAAATCTTGGGTCCATCATACCAAAGTAAAGAGGTGTAGCCCCCAGTGGAGGAGCTAGCCTTGGGCGATCTAAAGTATTTATTTGAGAAAAAGGGGAAAAAAATGAAAATGTTGATATTTTCACTAATCTTTTTTGGTTCTGTCTATAGGATAGAGAGATAACTCCTCAGTGAGGATTTCCCGGGGCTATCACCTCTTCTGGTGATCTGTTTTGCTGCTGGGTGTGGTATCCTAAACCTTGTTTGGTACACGTATTTCTACACATAATTTCTGGATTTGCAAAAGCCAGTCTCTTGCATCACCTACAGGGTACAAGTAGTAGCTCTGCACTCAGAGGATCCATGTTTTGTTTTGTTTTTCCTAAACCAGCCCTGTATTAGACATTCTGTGTAATCCATTTCACCTTGTCAATCCTCATGGTTATAGTTATTGCTTATGCCTTTTTTCACCTAATAATCTGTACCTTCCATCTAAAACATCACCCTAGTTCAGCAGGAAGTAGATTGATGAGTATATTGCCCCTTTTCCCATAGATATAGAAGGGTAAAATTGACAGTGGGTAATATGTAACAGGGAGAATGGCCTGAAAAAGAGTAAAAATATGTTCTGTCTCTTCAAAACCCCCTTACTCTTTTTAAGAATTAAAACCTACATCTCTGCCTCAGGCTAGTGGTCGGGAGGGGTAGGAGAGTGTCCTTTGTTCTTTGTGCTACAGGACATGGCTCAAGGAAATTGTCTAGGCAGAGGTCATGAGATTGTCTTAGCCAAAGATGGGATTATGGAATAATCAGAACCTATCTTACTAGGTAGATAGTTTTCTAACCCAGGTGATTTGAACCCGGATTCATATCCTGACCTTGTGACTTAGCATTTGTCTTTGGAAAAGTTAAATTCTTCTAAGTCTTAGTTTCCTTGCATGTGAAATAAAGATAATGATTTCCTCACATAATTGCAAGAATTATATGAGAATAGTGCACAGTGAGCATTTAGTAAAAAGGAAAAAGAAATAAATATAGAAATCTAATGTTTATTATATGTCAACTATTACCAGATATTAGGTATGCTTATTCCATATATGGCCTCTAATTCTTATACATGGTAGGTATGACATTTCCATCTCAAAGATTAGGAAACAGAAGTTTGAAATAGATTGCTGAAACCGGTACACACATCTAACAATTGGTGTAGTTAGGATTCAAACTCAGATCTTTCTAACTCAAGAGGTTTTCTTACCATGATAATTTAGTGTCTGCCAAACAGGTCAAACAGGTTGTGAATGTGGGCTTAGTTCTTACCAGGAGATGGTACTAAACTTCATAAAGTTATTTGTGAATGTTTTTTAAAAAAATAAAACATATAAAGAAAGTACACCAATACTTAACACATAAAAGGTACTCATCAGCATCATTATAATCATTATTATCATGGCGCCCCATTTTGCTTCCTAAAACCCCTGTAAGTGTGGGATTCCGTCTTCCATACCTGTATTGATCAATCTCTCTGAGCTTTCTTTTTAAGACATATCAAAGTGGATCACCTGACTCATAGGATAGATAACTAGGAATTTTCATTTTCATTAAATATATAATAAACATATATTATAAATAAAATTGATGATGTTGATTTTAACATTTCATTAATTTTTCTCAAATATACACATATACCAGGTTACCCTGTTACTTCAAATGAGCCAAACCTAAGGGAATATCTTTAAGTGAAGGACCCATCTTTGCATATACAGACTAATATAAAAATATGGGGAGAAAAACACAGAAAGAGTTCATACCATTCATGATATTCAATGTATCTAAATTTATTAAGACATTTTATTTATGGTATCAATCTTTTCCTTAAAGGAATTGGAATGAATCTCAGAGCATATATCTGATTTTGTTCATTCTAGATCAGTGGTTATTTGCTCCGGGGGAAATTTTACCCCCCAGGAAAATTTGGCAATTCCTGGAGAAATTTTTGGTTGCCATAGCTTGGGGGATGGGAAGTATTACAGGCATCTAGTGGGTAGAGCTTAGGGATGCTACCAAGCATCCTAAATACACAAGACAATGCCCACAATGAAAAATCCAGCCCAAAATGTGAGTAGTTCTGAGGTTGAGAAACCCTGGTCTAAATCTGTAGTTCTCAACCTTTGCTGCACACTAGAATTACCTAGGGAATTTTTTTAAATGTCAGTGTTTAGGTATCCTCAAATCTAGAAATTCAAACTTAAATGGTTTGGGGTAGGTCTTGCATACATATATTTATCCTCTAACCTCAATGATTACAATGTGCTATACAACCAGGGTTGTGACCTACTGGTCTAGATAAAGCTAACTAGTTTCTATAAAGAATTGGAAAAGATGATCACAATGAGACGAAATCTTTACTGGGATTTTGCCAGAAGAATTCCTGTCCTTCTCTCTCTCTGTACCAGGAGAGTCCTAAATTTTACCAGAGATACCATTAGAATTCATTTTTTGTTATAGTATGTTCCAAAAGAGTATTCTGACTCAGGAATGAAACTCATTTTAAATGAACAACTGGACTCACAGAACAAAAGCAAGAAATTCACTCTTGGCCCCATAAAATATATCCCAGTACTGACAGCACCATACATACAGTCTTTACCCATAATCCTTCCTGTGAACATCCACAAGATTATTTTTTTCTTTGTCTCTAAAACGTTTTTATTTACCTTTTTAAACTTGGATCTGCAATGTTACTATCCTTCCTGCAAATTCATCCTGTTCTTGGCTCTTTCTTCCTAGGCTTTCTTTAGTCCACTGCTTAATTACCCCCCATTCAGGAAACAAACCCTCTGATGGCTAAATTTTCTCATGGGATCCAAATCAAAGTGTGGAAGAATGTAGGGCTCCCTATTAAATATCAGTGGTTCTGAATCCCTGCAGAGTCTCGTCTCTGTACAAAAGTCGCTTATTAAATTACCACGGTTATTGTTTAATGGAAAGCCAAAAGGTGTGGGAAAGAGGTTATTTAATTTCTCTAATTTAAGTTTCTCCACACAGATTAATTTAGAAATCTCACCAGGCTGAGTGAAAGATTTAAAAATATACTATGGAAGATGATCTCGGGTACATTTGTAACAAGGCTGATGATTGTGAATGTTATACAATAAATATACAGATCATTCCCTCCTCTAGATAACAACCTGACCATAAGCTGCTGGAAGTTCAATTTCTGCCAAAGGAGGAAGATTATTTTAAGTTATCTGACAAAATGGTTTTAACTCCCAAAAATAAGGCAAGTCGTTTTAATGCATATCAGCTGTAGACATTATTGCCTTCTCATGTCTCATGCTTCTGCAGACTAAATAGAAAACTCCTACACTGTATGGAACTTGGATGTTTTCTGTTTTAAAAAACGGCAAATGTAAATGGAAGAAGCAACACAGTTAGAAATTTCAGAACTCTGTTGGTTGTCATGCAGCAAAGGTAATCTCAGTAACACATATTGAGGAGAGCACAGTATTAAAAATAATGTGATTTGTAGCATGAAAATATTGATCATCAGCGCCAAAGAGAATCCAAGGAGTGCTTGAACAAGAAATAACTTGGAGTAAATAAACACCCACACTCATGAATTACAAAGCAACTATAACTTTCTTAGCAATTTTATTTCTCAACTCCCTGTACTGGGTAAACCTGAAAGGTGTTGCTTTACAGCAGGGGTCATTTAGGTAAAGGGCCAAATAGTAAATATTTTAAGCTTTGTGGGCCGTATTTTTCCTGTCAAAACAACTCAACTCTGCCGCTGTAGTATTAAAGCAGCCATAGACAACACATAAACACATGGGTTTGAACGTATCCCAATAAAACTTTGAATACGTTCCAGTAAAACTTTATTTATGGACACTGAATTTTGAATTTCATGTAATTTTCACATGTCATGCCATAGTCTTCCTTGATTTTTTCACCCTTTTAAAATGTTAATATCATTCTTAGCTGGAGACCACGCAAAAAGAGGCAATCGACTCTATTTGGCCAATGGGCCCTTGCTTGCTAATCCCTCCCTTACAGTATGTTTCTTTACCATTATTTAATTTTTTAAATTTTTATTAAAAATTGTTGGAAAGAATTTATGAGACTTCCATTTCTGGCAATAGGGTATTAGAGAGATACTAAAAATATCCTGACACAAACACCTACAAATGCTTGCTAAAATTTAAAATGGGTAGGGTGGGAGAAATAAGTGCTTTAAATAATTGAACAAGCCTACAAGAAAGTAGGGAAACCTGGGGAAGACAGGAACTCAGTGGGAACGTTAATCAAGGAAAAAGCAAGCACCAAAGCCACTGGGTTAGCCTGAAGAAAACTATGGATTCCTGGGCATCTAGAACTTTACAATATGAGGGAGACTGGGCACAGTGCTTCAGGCTACACATAGCAGAAAGCTGACCTAAGCCACACAAAGCTCACAACAGGGGTTACACCTATAGGGAAGGGGGCACTAGAAAAGAAAGGGAGAGGCAGTCAGCAAAAGACTGACTTTCAAGGCCCATGCCTGTGTGCAAACACAGAAAAATTTCCCCCCAGTAATTTGTAGACACCAATCTGGACGGAGGTGGTTTGGGGGACTCAATATAGACTATCTGACAGTTCCAAACATTGCAAGTTAATAATTGTAATTTACAAGCCTGAATGCAGTAACTGGCAGAGGCAAATACAAATGTTCCTAGTAGAAGAACCCACATTTCCAGTTCACAAAATTCCCACTTACAGAATTTCAGCAAACAATTGCAATAATAGTAATTTTTCATGATAAAAAAAGATTCACAAAATGCACAAGGAAACAAGTCACAATGAGCAAGAGAAACAGAAATAAAAACTACCTTCTGGGGCAATTTCTTAAAATCTGCCCTACTGTCCACTAATTCTCTCTTTGCCTGTATCCAACCTGCAGCTTAATCTTTCATTGAGTTTTAGACTTTGATTTATTAATAGATATGGAGTATTATCCACATTATCTATTAATCCAAAAGATAATAGCAAAAGTTTTTTCCAGAATTATTGAAAGATATCATCTTAAAATTTTTATTTTCTAAAATTTTATTTTGTTCTTCTTTATAACTTTCTTCTCATTTTTGAGAGCCTTTCACTGATTTATCTTGTTTTCAATTCCTTCTTTTTTGCTTTAAACTTATCTTTTATCAACTGATAATTTCTATATAGGAAGTCTTCCTGTATTACATATATTGAAAACAAGATAAATCAGTGAAAGGCTCTTAAGGTGCTACAGGTAAAAAGTATCAGAGTGATATTAGGTAACATAAAGAACAGAGGTACAAACTCTAATAATTATTTAGCCAAAGTTCCAGGATGTCTGGAAAATGGGTATTATCCATATTATCTGTTAACCCAAAAGATATCAGCAAAAGTTTTTTCCAGAATTATTGAAAGATATCATTCATAGATCCAGTAAGCCCAATAAGTCCGAGCAAAAATAAATTTTAAAAATCCACAAATAGATACAAAATTAAAAGACTCCTAAAAGACAAAATATAAACCAACTAGAAATAAAAGATAGATAGTATCTAGTGTCCATGTTGGGAGGGGGATTGGCCTTAGATGGAAGGATTCAGAAAATTCAACTCTAGTGCCAAAAGGGAAAGCCAAGAATATGAGTACAGTTCACTTGTGGGTGGGAAGATGGAGTAGAGGGAAATTGTAGAAGTTCTAGTCTGAGAACAACTTTCTTCATGAAATTGGAAGCAAGGCCATCAACTGGGAGCAAGATGGTGGTTGATGGAATAATTTTGGGGTTTGAGAAAGTATGGAATAGTTTCTAGAAGAGTTGAAGAGTGAATGGGATAGGAAAATATGTTATGATTGCTGGCAGCATTAATCTTCCTGCTGGTAGGTTTATGGTCAGGAATTTTAAGTGAGATCATCTAGCTTCAGAAGTACAGGAAGAAAATAGGCAAAGAGTTGAATTTAACTAGGGCTATTTTTTTACAACACAAATAAAATGAATTGAAACAGAAATAAGGATGACAAAGCTGTTTGCAATGGAGTAATTATAATTATTTCGCTTGATAAAAAGTGAGAATATGAAATCGGCAAGGGGCAATTAAAATATGGTACAAACAATAAATTGTAGGTCCCTGTGGAGTTACATGATTGGAATCAGAAGAACAGAGGGAAGAGCTAGGAAAGATAAAAGGCAGTCATCAGAGAGTGGCCTACTCAAAACAGTTTATGGAGGGCTTGTAGTTATTGATAACAACAAAGATCTTGCAGGAGAAGACTGTGGAATTGATGAACTGAAGGGCAAGCTCACTGAAAAGAGGTTCAAGGAACTGAGAGGCCAAGGATGTTGGAAGGATTTGCCATGTGGATATTGAAATCAACAAGAATTAAGAAGGGAATTATTGGAGAGAATGGCAGTGAACCCAGAGGTAAAATATTCTGGAAATGAGGGGTAATAAATGGTGGTAGGTGACTACAGTATAGAAACAATGGATGTTAGAGATATTAATAGATAACAATAATTCCAAAGCCAAGTCTTAGAGAGGAGGGATGGGGAAGGGTCAGTGAAGGCTGTCATTGCACCATGTGTAGCAGCATTCCTGTTCTCTATCACCTAGTTGTCAAGAACACCCCCTTCTCCCAGTTGTAACAATCAAAAATATTTCCCAACATTGTCAAATGTCCCTTTAAGGAGGAGAATTGCCCTAATTAATAACCATTGCTCTGTAACAAAACCTTTCCATTCTTGCTGACTTCAGTTCTTCTTTTATTTTCTCATAGCTTTTCTGTCATTCGTTTCCATCCCTCCACTAAATGTGCTTTAATGAAGGCCACTAATGACCTCCCCATTGCTAAATTCAATGTTCAGTGTTTGGTCTCCCTTATATTCTTCCAAGCATTTGACAGAACTGATCATTCTCTTCTCCTTGAAACACTTTCCTCACTTGAATAGCAGAATACCTCCCTCGCCTGATTTCCATATTCCCTCAACAACTGCTACCTTTCACTTTCTCTCTGATCTCTAAACTTGATGTGCCCTAAGATTCAGCCTTGTGGACCTCTTCTCTTTTCTGCCCTCACTTTTAGGTGAGCTCATCTAATCTCATAGATGTAAATGCCATCTATATATTGATGACTTCTAGTTGTAGGCCTCTATCCAAGTCTTCTTCACAGCATGGAGATTTATACAGCCAGTTGCCTAATTGACACATTCACTTCCATATTGAATTGGTATCTGAAATTATATCAAAAACTAATCATCCAATGTCTCTCTCAAATTTGTTTCACAGCCTTTTGCATCACAGCTGATGGCAACTCCATTCTTCCAATAGCTCGGGTCAAAAATCTTCTTTACTCCTCTCTTCTCCCATATCACCTCCAATCCATTGGAATATTCTGTTGACTCTACTTTCAAAATAGTCTTCATATAACCACTTTCCACTTTCCTTGTTTTTACCCCCAATCCAACATGTCACCTTCTAGTATTGGAACTATTTTAGTAGTAATAGTAGGCGATAGTTTCCCAGTACGTGTCCCCTCTTCCTACCTTTGCCCCCTCTAGTCTGTTCTAAATGCACCAGCCCCAGTAATCCTTTTAAAATTTAACTCAGATCATATCACTTCTCTGTTCAAAACCCTTGTATGGCATCCCATCCCCCTCATAGTAAAGGTCAAATGTGTTATACTCTATAGAGTCCTAAATAACATGACTCTTTGCTACCTTTTTTTTTTTTAGGCTTCATTTCTTGGTGAGATACTTGTTAACTTCTTATACTGGGTTGTAGAGTATTCCCAAAAAATTCATGTCTACCTGGGACTTCAGGATCTGATCTCATTTGGAAGTAGAGTCTTTGCAGATGTAATTAGTTAAAATGAAGTCATACTGGATTAGAGTGGGCCCTACTCAATGACTGGTATCATTATAAGAAGAGAAAACAGAGACACAGAGATACGGACACACAGAGAGTGGGGAGGGTGAGAATGCCATGTGAAGATGGAGGCAGAGATAGGGTAAGGCATCTACAATCCAAGGAACACCAAGAATTGCTGGCACCACCAGAAACTAGCAGGGAAACACTAAACAAAGTCTCCCTCAGAACATCCAGAAAGGAAGTAATCCTATCAACACCTGGACTTCAAACCTCTAGTCTCCAGAACTGTGAGAGAATATATTTATGTTGCTTTAAACCACCTAGTCTGTGTTACCTTATTACAGCGGCCCTGAGAATGTAATATTTCTTTAATCTCATCATCTTCTGCTCTTTCCCCTGCTTATTCTATTCCAGCTTCAACCTGCTTGCTAGTTCTGAGTACTTAGGCAGGCTCCAGCCACAAATCCTTTGTATTTCCTGTTTCCTCTGCCTGGAACACCCTTCCCCAGATGCTTGCAAACCTCCTCCACTCCTTCCTCACGTCTGCTCGAAAGTCACCTTTGCATGTTGTCTGATATATTTAAAAGTGCTTTAATCTGATAGGCCTGCCTTTGAAGCACTGGGGAATGGGGGGTTGGGGGGGTAGACCCAAGTCTGAGCGACGTGGGGGGACACTGTGGAGGGGTGGGATATGCTTGACAAGTAGTTGGGGAGTGGAATTAGGGGTCTCAATAGAAGAAAGGAATTCCTCAAAAACTGATTCACGTGATTAACTGTACACCTCGGTAAATTCACTGAAAATCATTTAATTGTACGCTTAAAATGGAGTGTTGGTTGTACGTAGATACAGTTGGAGCACTATGTGTGTACTCTCTGGACTACTTTGACAGAGTAGGTTTTTGAATGTAACAAGAGAAGTCAGCTTGAGTGGTAATATATTTTGGGAAATCAGCTCACTACAAATTGTGACTGTAAACATTGTACTGTAAATGTTTTGTAGTTTTCTCCCAATAAAATTTTCAGAAGAAAAAAAAAAAAAGAGCTTAGCTTCTGCTCCTGTCTTCTTGACATGCTGCCACCTCGTGAAAAGCCCAGGCAACCTCCTTGAGGGTAAGAAACCACATGACAAGAGGGGCCACGCTGATACCACCAATTACCAGACATGTGCCTAAAGCCTCTGAGACCCCTTGTCCCAGCCGGTATGTGCTTGAGTGGTCGATGGTCCTACCAATCAACCCAGACAAGACCAGCAGAACTGTTCAGCTGAGCCCAACCCAAATTGCTGACCCACAGAGTCACGGGTAAATGGAAGTGGTGGTTGTTTTAGGCCACTACATTTTGGGTTGATTTATTACACAGCAGTAGACAGCTGATGTTATATAAGGGAAAAACATTTACCACAACAGTAAAAGACTTTTTCTTATCTTCCTTTAAAGTGATTTCTTGGGCCCAGGCATGGCTCACACCTGTAATCCCAGGTCAAGGGGATGGGAGGCCTAGGCAGGAAGTCCACTTGAGGCCAGGAGTTTGAGACCAGCCTTGGCAACATAGCAAGACCACATCTCTACAAAAAATAAAAATGAAAAATAAAAAAATTAGCCAGGCTTGGTAGCTCACACCTATAGACCCTGCTACTCAGGAGGCTGAGGCAGGAGAATCACTTGAGCCCAGAAGTTTGAGGTTACAGTGAGCTACCATCACACCACTGCACTCCAGCCTGGGTGACAGAGTGAGACCCCATCTCTAAAAATTAATTAATTAATTAATTAAAAATAGTTTCTGGCTTACTATGAAGGGGTAAAATTAGGTGGGGCTTGGGTCTGGGTTGCAGGGCACTCGTTGTGTGCTGGTAAGTGGTTTGAGTTTCTTGACTCTTCATGGAGGAAGGAGGCGTATGTGCACGTGTAACTGCCCATTAACACTTTTTGTGACTCTGGACAATTAACAAGCAAGGAAAGTGGGTAAGGACAATGACAACAACTTGCGCACTGATTAGCATCCGACCCGGTGCCAAGCGTTTGACTTGGATCACGCAATTTAGCAATGGGTACCACTGTGTGTACCTATTTTCAGTTGAGGTAACTGAGCCACGAAGAGGTTATTTTGCTGGAATTCAAATCTAGCGTCATTCCAGAGGCCTTCACCACACTGTGGAAGCTCTTGCTGTACTGGGAACACTGATCCAACGATGGAGGCAGACAGGGAATTGGTGTGGGCCTCAGAGGTGCTGAAGGCTGGATACGGAAAAAGCATGCAGACAGTTCTTAGCTTAGATCTCCTCTTTTCTCTAGACTCTCAGGCCCCCAACCTGGTTATTTCACTAGTTTTCTGCAACTGTGGCATCTTTGCAACTGCTTCAAAACTTCACTTCTCATTTAGTGACTTTGGGGAGAGTAAAGAGAATGCACGTCAGCCTGAATTGGGGAAGGGAAGGCGATTGCTCATTTATCTCCCCAACACAACCTCTTCACCAACTCCCTGTCACACGTGTAGTTCTTTTGCTCCTTGCCCCCTTCCCCATGACTAGAAAGACAGCCCCTCTATTGGATTAGCAGGTATTAAATTCACAAATGTAATGTGAATTAGCACAGTGGTGTGATCATAGCTCACTATAACCTCAAACTCCTGGGCTCAGGAGATCCTCCTGCCTCAGCCTCCCAAGTAGCTGGGACTACAGGTGTGCATGAATACACTTGGCTGTCTTTTAATTTTTGCAGAGATAGGATCTTGCTATGTTGCCCAGGCTGGTCTCAAACTCCTGGCCTCAAGTGATTCTCCCACCTCAGACTCCCAAAGCTCTGGGATTACAGGCATGAGCCACCGCGCCTGGCCTTGGCAAGCTTTATTTTAAAGAAATGTGACAGAGTATAATTGATGCTTCCAGCTGAGCTGTGGTTCAAGTTCAAGTTCTCTGACTTACAGCCCCTGGGGAGAGCAGCAAGAGAGAAATGGATAGGAGGGAGGAAGGTTAATAGTAGAATGAAGAGAAATAGGGAAAAAATTAAAATTAGGAAATAGACAAAAAGGAGATGACATTAGAAAAATTAAATAAGATAAAAGCAGAAAGGATCCGTTTAAAGAAAAAAGTGAAATAAAGAAATGAGAGAAAATAGAATACCAGAATTAATAGAATACTAGAAGGTGAGAGAAGGAAGCAGCAGAAAAGATTAGGCTTTAGAAATGAGACAATGGAAACACATGTCTCTAAAAACTCTGTGCTCCACATTTCCCCTGCCTACCACAAGGCATGAGGCTAATGGAAAAGCCGTATGGATCTCCGGGAAATCAGCGCCCCGACCCGGCGCTCACACAGAGCGGCAGGCAGGGCCAGGGTGGCTGGTTCCGTGCAAGCAGCTTTTCTGTCCTCTAACTCCCTGGCCAAACCTCTCCTCTCCAAAGACCTACAGCCTCCCAAGTCTCCTTAGCGAAGGGCAGACACGCTAGTCTCTGCTGAGCCCTCTGATGTTGTCATCTCCCAAACATCTTCATAAGATAGCACGTTAGGGCCCAGTATGTTCAAAGGGAGGATTTAGTCTATTTACAGATTCATATCAGGGGGTGGCCAACTGAGTTTGAATCTTGATAGAGGACAAGAAAACAAGAGGGCCGCTCGCCTAATCAAAGGTTTTCAAATGTCCATTTGGAAAATGCGTGGAGTTTTGAGGAAAATCCCAAACCTGTTTCCTGAGGGGTCTGCTCCGCCCTCGTAAGATCCACTTAACCCTCAGTGAACACCGTGTATGCACCGGATTTGACTTTTTTGAGGCTTTAGAACACAGGAGAGAAGATTCTACAATAACTACAAAGAACCTTTTAACAAATACTTTTTAGTAGTTTGAGGACCTGTTTTTGTGTTTTCTCCTTAAAAGAAAAAAGCCAGTGTGTTTGCCCAAAATGAAGGAAAAAAAAAAGAGCTGGACGCTAAGTTAGAGCGCTAAATACCAGTGCCTTCATCTTCCAACTTTCAACTTTGGCAAAGTTTATATACCTTTGATTTAAGTATAGGTTGCAAGATACCAAAGTTACAAAAATTTTTTAAACTGTCCAAATGTCCAGAAAGCACAGCAAACAAAATATGAAACACCAACGGAAAACAAGCAACAGTCTTGGTGGCCTTATTTCCTCTGCCACGCCACCGTCGCCCTCCCACCTCCATCCCTAATCCCGGCTTCATTACAATGGGACAAAGTGAGCGGTCTGGGTGTTGAATGAGCTCCTGCCTTTGTAATGAGAGCAAACAGAGAAAGCACCACCATCTGGGTGCTACCCAGAGTCGTAACACAGGCGCTCATGTGATGTCCAGGTTCCCACTGGCCCTCAGCAAACACCACCGTATTCGTCACCATATCCAGGTGAGCAAAGGAAGTAGAACCGTTACGATCCTCTTTTCCACAGGTGGAAAAACAAAAAGCAGAATGGTAGGAAGGTAGGTCAAAGGTCACACACACAGCCGGAAACCCAAACCAACGGCAGTGGTACAGATAGCTGTGGATCTGGCACGCCAGGGCACCTGGCACTGACATGAGCGGTTCAGCTGCATGAAGCTCTCCTGTTAGATTATGACAAGGCCAGACCTTGGTCCGTTGCCTGCTCTATTTCCTCAATGAAAAGGCAGTGCAACTTCAGAGTGTTCCTTAAACTCAAAAGTACAAAAGATGGGAGGGACATTGGCATTTTTCTGCAAGGCTTTTAAACTTTCCCATGCCATATGGTGCAAATGCTTTGTGTAATTTTCCAGCAGCAGTGATTAAAGGTGTTATGTAATTCATTATAACTGTAGCATGAAGACATTAAAGGCCATACCAGGCTTATCAAATGTTTGGACTCAGCTAAAGAGCCCAAAACATTAAGCACTCAAGATGTGGCCAGCTTATGTCTGTGGAGTTTATTCCTTCAGGGTCTCCCCTCCTTTGTGTGGTACTTAAGGCCTTTTATAATCCATCCCCAATCCACCTTTCTCATTGTTCCAGCCACTGCCTGTTTGCACAGATCATTTGCTCCAGCCAGCCTGCTGGTGTGAGCTCACTGTCAAGGCTCCCGTGTAGACGTCCCAACCCATTTCCATCTCTCTCCCACATTTCCTGCTTATCCAAACCTGACTCCTCCAGAATCCAGTGGACACACTGCTTCTTAGAGAAGACCTTCAGCACTCCAGTCCTCTGAACCCCAAACCTGTCCCAGTCCAGGTCAGTCTATTGGTTTGTGAATCCGTTCAAGCAGCGTCCCTTGCCAGCCTACAACCTGTGCACATCCTGGGTCTCCCTGAGCCCCCTTCCTCCTGTCATAGGAACATCATGACACCTACCTCAATGGCATTTGTGACGATGAAGTGAGCTAGTCCACGTACAGTGCCTCACAGAGTCTGGAACAGTGGTGGGCCCCCCCATAAGCACATTTTCCCACCTCCTGTGGCAGGCACAGCACTAGGCACTGGAGAAGGCAGCAGGGTAAAGAGTTCCCAGCATGTGCCCAACATTGCATAGTGGTGACAAGGTTTTCATTTCTCTGTGCCCCACTTTTCCCATCTTGGAAATGGGTTGGTAACAGTATGCATATTATAGCCTACATTATAAGCTTAAAGGAGGCAATGCCCATACAGAACTAAGAATGGTTCCTGGGCCATGGTAAGTGTAGCAGCTCTAGCGAGAATGCAGATGTGAGCAGAAGGCACATCCTGAGCAAGACAGATGTGGTTTCTGTCTTCAGGGAGTGAACAGAAGAGATAAGACACAAGTACATTTGTTTTACAATACAACTCATTTGGCATTTGACATATGTTATCTTGAGTTGTTAGTTTACATGTATGTCTCGTCCCCCATCAAGGTGGTAAATTTATTGAGGGAGGAGGGCCTGGATCCAATTCTGCTACGTCCGTCCCTCACACTGACCAGAGTGTCTTGCATAGAGCAGACATTGGATAATATTTATTGCTAATTACCTAAAAGATTGATTTTTCCTCTGCAAGAAAAGCTTCTTTGTGAAGATCCTATTTGTGGATGGGGTTCTATGGCTTTTGCGGTGTGATCAGATCAATGTGTGAAAAATGAACACGAAGCCACTGTCCTGTGGACACCAGCACCTCCAAGCCCTTCCTACACATAACTTCATCATCATTTTGGGTCACATATATCAAGCTCAGACACCATCAACCTACAGCTACAGTTATCCATCGGTCCTCTGAATTGCATTTTCCAGTGAAGTAACAACTACACATTATCTCATTTAACCCTGACAATATTCTATAAAGCAAGACTATTACCATCCCCCTTTTATAGATGGGGAAACCAGGGCATAGGCAGCGGCCCCCAACCTTTTTGGCACCAGGGACTGGTTTCATGGAAGGCAATTTTTCCACGGACAGGGCAGTGAGGGGGGAGCTTATGCGGTAACTCGAAGAATGGGGAGTGGCTGTAAATACAGATGAAGCTTCCCTTGCTCACCCACCGCTCACCTCCTGCTGTGCAGGACTGCCCCCCTCCTTCCTAAGTTTCATGGAAGACAGTTTTTCTGGGGGGGTGGGCACCAGAGCTCTGTGGCCCCATCCCTAACAGGCCTCGGACGGGTACTCGTTTGTGGACCAGGGAGGGGTTGGGGACCGCAGGCATAGAGAGCTCAGGCTATCTGCCTAAAGCCACAACTAAGTGGTAGAGCTGAGATTTGCACCCAGGGAGTTGCACACAAGGTGGGGAACATGCAACCCCTATGCCAGCCTGTCTGACTCAGTGACAAAAAGACAGCTTGGCCTCCTCCAACAAGAATGCAATGGTACAAAAGAACCAGTAACAGGGCACAGTCCCCTCTGCAAGTCCCCAAGGGAAGATCTTTATGGCAGAGATTTCTTCCCTTACAGCCATGGTGAGAAAGACAGCCCAGGTCCGCAGGCGGCCGTTTTTTCATGAGGCTCGTGGCAACTGGGCTGTTCATGCTTCTCTGGGGTACACTGAACCCAGCCTCTCAGCAAGGGTCCCTCACTCAGGGCCCCCACTCAAGGCCCCCATTAAAGGTCCCTCACCTCGGTCCCTCACCCATGGCCCCCACCCAGGGTCCCACACCCGGGGTCCTCACCGAGGGCCCCCTACTCTCTAGAACAAAGACACTAACCCACTTCTTCCCTTCTTCTCGTGCTGTCTCTTGTTGGTGATTTTTTTTTTTTAAATTTATGATTTTCAGCCCGGCCGGTTGTTAGCCTGCTGTGTTTGGAAATGGTAGATGATTAAACCTCCTGGCCAGGTGTAAATGCAACCTTTGTCATCTGGAGGCTGGGAGAATTGCCTTGTTGGGCTGCAACCTCCCTGTGGCTCGGTCCTTTCTGCTTTAAGCAGACTCTCTGCCGGGCCAAGGCCTGCAAGGTTTAGCCTCTCACGGGATTGCCCTGCCCTGAGCTCAGCCCTGAAGCCGGAGGTCCCAGATGTACCCACGTGGCCACAAAAACACTGAATGGACTCTAAAATGTAGGAGAGAAATCAAGCCCTTCTCCCTTTCTCTCTCCTTCTTTTTATTTTTAGAGAATTTGTACTAGGTAAATAATAAAAATGTGTGAATCATTGACTAGCCTTTAACACCTGAACTGACGGTACATTTGCATTTCTGTTGCCAATAAATATTTCCACTGGCCCCTTAGTTTGCCTCAGTAGCCACCTTTCACTCTCAGGGTCCACTTATCCCCTTGTCTCTGTGGCCTCTGGGTTTGACCCCAGGGAGCTACAGCCCCGCAGAGAGGCGAGAATCAGCCCCAAGCAGCAGCTGGAAGAGGTTGCTTATAGAAGTGGGTTTACAAACCCCTTCCCTTAAGGAAGCCCCTGTGGTTAACACCCAGCCCTGACCACAGGCCTACGAGAAGCAGAAGCCAAGCAGGACTCCCTGTGCTGGGATATTGCTAACCCAGGGGACAGGAAGTTCTGGGTCTGAGTTAAGGGCATCGGCAGCACAGTGTCCCGGAGAATCAGCCAGAAGCCTTCTGTTGACTTTGCAAGGCCGAGTTCTCACCGACAGAGCCTGCTTCAGGAAGGCTCTTGCTGAGCAAACAGCACGCAGCAAGTGCGCTTTCGCTGCACCTTCCCGGCACGCCGGCCTTGGCTCGCGCTCAAGGTGAGCTGAAGGCAGCGGAACCTGTTCCCAGGCTGCCTTCATCTGTCAAAGTCCTCTTTCAGGCATTAGGTGGCTCTCAGTGAATTTTGGTATAGTTTGGGCAGAGAAGTAAAAGTCTACTTGAGTGTTCTCTGTAGGCAGTAAATACCTGTTTGTCAAAGACCAAATGACTAACTCAATAAATCAATTAATATGTGTTTAGTGAGCATCACTGCCCACCCGCAGTGAGCCCAGCCCTGAGTGACACTCTGTGAGACTCAAAGACACCCCCTCCAACAGCAGCAGCAAACTGGGGGGACAAAACTAACATCCATGGGGTCATTTGAAAACAACCCTATGCTAAACTCTCCCTGCACTCAGAAATTTGCTTTAGCTTTGTCCTGTTTTGCTTTTTGCAAGGCATGTGACAGATCACATGGCTCTATGAATTTTGCAAAGGTGTTTGGTTGGTATTTTAACCTACAAGAGGATGGGGACGTTCCTAGCAAGGGCAGGCATGGTCACTATGCAAGCAAAGAAGGCGATAGCTTCTTCTGTGCAGGGCAGATGCAGGTGAAGCGGAGAGGAGAAAAGGTGATCTCCAGCCATGGCAGGATGCGGGGTCCAGAAGAGGCCGCCTGAGGCTGGAGACAGATCTGTGAATTGCATTGAAGGTTTTCTTTTAGGGTAAAATAAGAAACAAAATGCAGAGTGAGGAGGAAGCATTCTCTGCAGGGTCTTGAAGTGGCTGATTGAGGAGGAGCATCACTGAAGGGGCATGTCGGGAAGACTGGCCCACGCAGGACTATACGCAGAACCAACTGCAGGGGAGAGAGACCAGCCTCTTGGAGGCTGAAGTGATGAAGAGTGAAAAAGAAAGAGTGGGTTTTAGAGATATTTTCAAGAAGAAAAAAGCAGAACGGATGACAGGCAGGATGTAGGAGACAGAGGCAAGGGGCAAGGGAAAAGCACTATCCTGAGAAATGGGACAGTAGGATTAACAAAATTGGGTAGATGGGAATTGATGACAACAAGCAGGACCGGAACCTCCTGGAGAGCTAGCAAATCGCAGCCCTGCTGTCCTCTGGGCGGCCAGCACTGCCCAGTTCTCCCTATAAAGGAGATACTAGGGCCTATAAAGGAGATGGCCCTCACATCTCCTTTTCTCCTGCTTTTCAACTTAGCCTCACTTTACGCCAGATTTTTCTCCAACCCAGTCTTTCCTCTTCTTCCAATGCCTGCTTACCCACTTTTGAGGAACAGATGGTATTGCCTTAGAAAGGATACAGCCAGTGAGATTTTTTCCTAACATGGAAGCCATAGCCTTGGATGCTATTGGGAGACTTTTCTTAGAAAGTTTTGATGATGCTCCAAATTACCACCCCTCCAAAGCGCACCAGATTTCTATGCAGGGGGGAATCTGAATAGAAATAGAGACAAGGGTATTCTAAAGAAGGGAAGGGTAAGAAGAAACAACCTTCCTGTTCAGTAAGGAATGTGGGGTCTCAATGGCAAGCAAGGAGGGGTGAGACTTTTCCTGGCACAGGGCGGGAGTGGTTTCTGTCTGTAGAGCTCTTTCGCTGGATGGGAGGGACAGCGGGGAAAAATGGATACCAGCCTGGAAGTGGCCGATTGAAGGAATGAATGGAGTGAGTGAATGAGTGACTTTAACATTAACATTTACATGTTGATTAAGGCTTATTCTGTGCCAAGCGCTGTGCTGGGATGGGGGGCACCTAGCAAGAGGAAGAAAACATGGTCCCGTGCTGTGGAAACCCACAGTCCACACAAGGAAACACAAAGACAAACGATCCAATGATGGGAATTGTCTAAACAAGCTGCAGTGACGAGGGGCTAATTCCTCCTGGAGGAGGTGGGAAAATTCCATGGATGAGGAAACATTTGAGCAGGATGAAGGAGGGTAAAAACACTCTCTCGTGCACACATGCAAGCCACACCCCAAAGTTGAATGCAGAACCCCCCAAGTCAAGGGACACTCTCAGGAATTCAGAAAAGTCCTGAGGCTGGCACTTGGGGTGTGAGGGGAGAAAGCCAGAGGAGACTGGCCGTCCTGTGACACCATTACCTGACAAGGGGTCCACAGGTGAAGCAGCAGGTGGGTTGGAGAGATGGGGCAAAGCCAAGGATTCTGTTTTGAACACTGTTTTCTTCTCACCACGGATCTCTTTATCCTTCTCCCATAGGAGCCTAAAAGATCTCCCTACCCCCCATAAAGTCTTGTCACTTGATTTACCACATGTTCCAAGAGCAAAATGGACAACTGATACAGGATTATTCTCACATGAGTCTTTCAGATGCCAGCATTTTAATTTATAGCCACTCTTCACTTTGGGAAGTGGTCAGCATTCAGTGCTATCCTAAAATGTGGCACTCCTAATCATCACTTTAGAATTATTAAGAGGCCAGGCATAGTGACTCATGCCTATAATCCCAGCACTTTGGTAGGTCAAGGCAGGAGGATCTCTTGAGGCCAGGAGTTTGAGACCAGCCTGAGCAAGACTCTGTCGCTACAAAAATTTAAAAATTTGCTGGGCATGGTGGCACACACCTGTAGTCCCAGCTACTTGGGAGGCTAAGGTGGGAAGACTGCTTGAGCCCAGGAGTTTGAGGTTGCAGTGAGCTATGAGGATGCCACTGCACTCTAGCCCAGGCAACCTAGCAAGATCCTGCCTCTAAAATAAAAATAATAAAAAATAAAATAAAATTATTAGGAGACACTGGCAAAGGGACAACATGACATTTTAATGTATGCTAGATATCTGACACACAATGACAGATATTCAACAAATGTTTATCAAGTGAACGACCGTCCTGACTGTACTGTGCCAGGCCCTGTGTGATGGGCTGCCCCAAGCAAGACACGGTCCCTGCCCTCAAGTGCTTCCCAGTCTAGGGAGGAAGACAGGTGCGTAAACAAACTGTAACAGTGAGGTCGCTGCCATGGAGAAGCAAAAGCCAGACACATAATAAGAGCTCTTTATTGCTAAAGTACAAAGGGCAAAGGTGCATGTGGCCCAAGCCAACGCAGACACCGAGTGCCAAGCTGGGGAGTCTGATCTTTATCTAGAAGGCAACTGGGAACCTCTGAAGAGTGTTAGGCTGAGGAGTGACATTACCAAGACTGTATTCTGGAAAGATCACTTTGGCAGCCGTGCAGGCAATAGCTTAGTAAAAGAAAAATTTGGAGAAGGTGGACCAGCTGGGAGGACATTTCAAACGTCCAGGTGATAGATGTGGACCTTCTGAACTGAGAGAGTACCAGGAGAGGGCGGAAAGCAAGGCACCGACTGAAGAGGTATTTGGAAGGCGGACCCAGTCGAGCTCAGGAGCGGATCTGATCTGGGAGGTACAGGAGAGGGGCTTGCTCAGATGCTCCCCTGGCTCCTGGTGTGGGCAGCTGGGCGGTGTGTGAGATATTACAGGAGAGGAGATCCAGAAGAAAAGCAGTTCGAGGTGGGGAGGGGGATGAACGGCAGGAGGAAGAATGAATTCCGATTTGGACATAATGAATTTGAGAAGCAGAGAGTCATATCCATGGAAGACCAGCGAGGCAGCTAGATATTCAAGCCTGCAGGAAACAAAACTGAGGCCAGGGAGAGTGACGTACTGCACCACTTTGAGCAAGCATCTAAGTCTCTCTCGGCCTCAGAGTCTTCATCTGAAAAATGGAGGAGCAGCTTGGCATCTAACCGCAGGGAGCACAAAAACTAGTGGGCTGGTGAGTGCTTACACCTGAGGTCTCCATCACATGCAAGATGGGGCTATAGGTGCACACCACAATGCCTGCCTAATTTTTACTATTTTTAGTAGAGACAAGGTCTCACTCTTGCTCAGGCTGGTCTTGAACTCCTGAGCTCAAGCAATCCTCCGGCCCTGGCCTCCCAGAGTGCTAGGATTACAGGCGTGAACCACAGTGCCCGGCCAAGAGGTTAGGTGATTTAGCCAAAGTCACACAGTTCTAAAGGAAGCCTACTGCTGGGATTGAAACCCCAAATCTGTGACTGCAAAGCTGGCCACTTTGTGGCCCCATCGAAACCTTCAACCGTATCTTCCACAGAAAAGAGCCACAAATGTTTGTTCCCAGGTCCCCAAAGTGGGACTGAGATAACTGGGCAATGAGCCAAAGTGGGTCCCATTCAGCCTTGATGACATCACTGAATCCCAAACTTCACTCACTGTCAGGTGCCATCTTTAATGAGCTAAACCTTGAATCCCCAAAAGGTGCATGGTGGGGTCCTTTCTTTCAGCAGCCTTCCGTGGGCACCATTTAGCAAGAGGCGTGGGGTGGCCTCTCAGGACAACTTCCATGGAGCAAGAGCCTCTGAGCAGCCACCTCCAGGTCTCATCTCCTCCCAGACTCCCACAGAAATAATTCACATTCTTTACTGATTAATTAAGTAGTAGAAGTTTTAAGATGCCATTATGTTTCATCTAACAGTGCTGAACAATTGAATAACCATATGAAAAAAAATTTTTTTTAATGAACCTTGACATATACCTTGCACCAAATACAAAAATTAACTTGAAAAGGATCACAAACTTAACTTAAAGGCTAAAACTACAAAACATGTAAAAGAAAACCTAGGAGAAAATCTTTGTGATGTTGGATTAGGCAGAAACTTTCTAGGTAGGACACAAAAGCACAAACAATTTATGAAAGTTTGTAAATTATACCTTATCAAAATATAAAACATCTATAGCCTTTCAAAGATGCAGTTAAGAAAATAAAAGTAGCCGGGCGCAGTGGCTCACGCCTGTAATCCTAGCACTCTGGGAGGCCGAGGCAGGAGGATCGCTCAAGGTCAGGAGTTTGAAACCAGCCTGAGCAAGAGTGAGACCCTGTCTCTACCAAAAATAGAAAGAAATTAATTGGCCAACTAAGAATATATAGAAAAAATTAGCCGGGCATGGTGGCGCATGCCTGTAGTCCCAGCTACTCAGGAGGCTGAGGCAGGAGGATCACTTGAGCCCAGGAGGCTGAGGTTGCTGTGAGCTAGGCTGATGCCACGGCACTCTAGCCCAGGCAACAGAGTGAGACTCTGTCTCAAAAAAGAAAAGAAAAGAAAAGAAAAGTATAAGGCACAGAGTAAGATAGAATATTTGCAAAAGTTATAGCTGATGAAAGATTGGTACCCAAAATGTATTAAAAAACCCTCACAACTCAATAAAAAACAACCCAATTAAAAATGGGTAAATATTTGAATAGACACTTCACCAAGGAAAATATATGGGTAGCAAATGAGCACATAAAAAGATGCTCCACATCAGTAGTCATTAGAGAAATGCAAATAAAAAACATAGTGAGATACCACTGCATACCTATTTGGATGACTAAACCAAAAAAAAAAAAAAAAAGAAAGAAAAGAAAAGAACAGGAAAGGGGAAAAAACCCTGTCAATAAGAAGTGCTGGTAAGAATGCAATGTAAAGCACCATACACTGATGGTGGAAATGCAAATAGGCCCAGCCACTTTGGGAAATAGAGTGTCATTTTCTTATAATGTTAAACATACACTTAACCATATGACCTCATAATCACACTTTTAAGCCCATACCCTATACCTGAAATTAATGAAAACATGTGTTCACACAAAAACTTGTACAAGAATGTTTATAGTGGCTTTATTTATAGTAGTAAAAAGGTGCTAAGAGTCCATTCAACTAGTGAAGAGGTAAACTGTGATACATCCACACAGTGGAATACTACTTAGCAATAACAATGAACAAACTACTGATGCACGCAATAAGATGGGTGAATCTCAGATGTCTTGTGCTAACTCAAAGAAACTAGACTCTAAAGACCAATATAAGCTGGGAATAGTGGCTCACACCTGTAATTCTAGCACTATGGGAGGCCAAGTTGGGGGAGAGGATCACTTGAACCCAGGAGTTTGAGATTAGCCTGGACAACATAGTAAGACCCCATCTGTAAAAAAAATTGTTTTTTAATTAGCCAGGCATGGTGGTGTGTGCCTGTAGTCTGAGCTACTTGGGAGGCTAAAATGGGAGGATCATTTGAGCCCAGGAGTCCATGGTTACAGTGAACTGTGATCACACCACTGCATTCCAGCCTGGGTGACAGAGCAAGACCCTGTCTCTGGAAAAAAAAAAAAAAAAGATTACTTATGTAGAGCAATGAGCACAGTTCCTGGCCCACAGTAAAATTTTTAAAAATATTAGCTATTGTTATGGGCTGAGTTGTGTTTTCTCCCCACCCTGCCCTCAAACTCCTATGTTGAAGTCTGACCCTTTGTCCCTCAGAACATGACTGTATTTGAACATAGCATCTTTAAAGAGGTAATTACATTAAATTGAGGTCAGGTGTCCTTATAAGACGAGGAGGTTAGGACACAGACAGGCACTGAGGGAAGACCCCTGTGAGGACGCTGGAGACAACAGCCACCTGCAAGCCCAGGAGAGGCCGCAAGAGAATCCAAACCTGCCGACACCTAGAACTTGAACCTCCAACCCCCGGATTGTGAGGAAATAAATTTCTGTTGTTTGAGCCACCCGGTCGTGGTACCTTGTTATGACAGCTATAGCAAAGCAGTACAGCTATTAATCACCAAACACGGCAATTGGTTAAACACATTTTGGTACAATTATATGATGAAATACTATATACAGCTATTAAAAATGATGCTCTTAGTATGTATTTACTGATCCCTAATAAAACATTATGAAAGTGAGAAAAAGAGGCTATTAAAATAATAATCATAGAGTAACACTTTTTTATGTGTATATACAAGTGTGTGTAAATCAAATGTGGGAAGCATGATTATCTTTAAGAGAGGGAGTCATGTAGGATTTCTTTTCTATTTATTAATTTTTCTACCACAAACAAAAATTACTTGCACATTACAAAAAAAAAAAAAAAGGTAAGAGTTTTTGGAGCCAGTCAAATGGGGCAGGCCAGAGCTAATGTCGCTCAACTGGCAGCCCCGGGCGTGAGCTGGAGGAAGACAGGAGCCAAGAGTAGGGGGGTCCGGGCCCAGCTTAAGGGTAGAAGAAGAGGAGCAGGTCACCCCCATCCAATAAACACAACCAATCCATTCTGGAGAATTCGTTTCTGAGCAAAGATTCAAAGTGGAGCAGCTCCTCATTCTCTGATTGCACCTGCCTGTTTGATGGCCACCCTCGTCCAGTCTTTCTGGAAAGCCCACGGGCTCTAAACGCAGCATGCCAGGCTCCAGGGGCCAGAAGCAGCCCTGCAAGACATTTTGGATTTGCCCCTAGGATTAATGACTTCAAAAACCATTTGCCAGGAATTCTTCAAAGCTGGAAACAGAAGCCCTGGAGCATAGAATATAAATAAATACTTAGTCGATTGGTTTCTTCCTTGCTTTTCAAAGGGCAACTTGCTTCCTGGATTATCCTTACAGTAGTCTGTTCTCCGGAAACCAGGATTGTTCAAGTACCACAGAGCAGGGTTGGGGCAAAAAAAAAGAAAGAAAAAAAACTAAAGATCACCTTGTTATAGTTCCGCGGTGCTGTATTTCCTTGTACTGAGCCTGGGTCTGGAACGGCAGTAGCCAAAGTGTTATTGTTGCAGGTGTCCCCACTGCAGGCATGAGATCTTCCACGCAGAACTATATTTTTCTCCCTTTGAGGTATACTAATTCCATTTGGAGAAAAAAAGATCCAGTTTCATTATGTCAAAAAAGAAAACCGTTGTCCTTGTTGCTAAGGTGGCGATTCAAGGCAACAAATATTTAAGGAGCTTCTAGAATGTGCCAGAAACTATGTCAGGGCTAGGGAGAACACTAAGATAATTTAAAACCTGGTGCCCATTGTCAAAAATTTGCAATCCATTGTCCAGACAAACACATAAACAACAATATACAATAGAGGAAATTGCTGTCACAGTGGGTTTTTAACTGAGGCCAGTGGGGGGTCCCTAGTCTATGACCTGCAGGCATTGCTGGCAAAGGGTGCAGTTGTGGCCTGGAGACCTGCCTGGAAGTGGGGGCCCACATGTCCCTCAGTTCTCAAAGGGCGGGCAGCCACAGATAAGAGATGACAGGAATAAAGGAAGGGAGACCAGTTCTAATACCTTCCCGTGCCCCAGCAGCACCTTGGAGATGACGTGGAGAAACCCAGGGCAGGAGCGTCAGGGGTAGGGTGGAGGTGACCCTGTTCAATTCAGTTGCAGGAAGGATTCTTCCATTTTCTTTTCTTTTTTTTTTTTGAGACAAAGTCTCACTCTGTTGCTGGGGCTAGAGTGCCGTGGCGTTGGCCTAGCTCACAGCAACCTCAGACTCCTGGGCTCAAGTGATCCTCCTGCCTCAGCCTCCTGAGTAGCTGGGACTATAGGCATGAGCCACCATGCCCGGCTAATTTTTTCATGTAAGTACCGCGCGCTAACCGATTGCACCACTGGAGCTCTCCGGCTAATTTTTTCTATATATTTTAGTTGGCCAATTAATTTCTTTCTATTTGTAGTAGAGACGGGGTCTCACTCTTGCTCAGGCTGGTTTCAAACTCCTGACCTTGAGCAATCCTCCCGCCTCGGCCTCCCAGAGAGCTAGGATTATAGGCGTGAGCCACCGCGCCCAGCCGGGTTCTTCCATTTTCTGATCGAGTTTCCTCACACCATCACCTTCCATGGACACTCTACAGAGCTGGCCACATCCAGTCCTAGCTTCCCTGCCAAGTGTCCATGAAAGACTTTGGGGAATTTTTTTAAAGGTGTTCCAGATTCCCCCGGCAGCATCACTGCTGCCGGGAATGGTCTCGTTGCCTACCCTAAATTTGGTGTTTCTCATGGAAATTTGACCTATATGAAAACATATTCCCAGAATCACAGGAAGTTTTTCCACAATTTTAAGATGATTTTCCTTACCCCAAAAAGTATCGCTGAACACTTTCAGTGGACTTTAGGAAGTGTTAGTGGAATTACCCTAGCCATCTTTTTTTTTTTTTTCCCCAGCTAACATCTTGCTCATGGATACCCACAGCATCTGAGAGGTCCATCTTCCCAGTTCTAAGTGGCACATGCTGGTGACAGACTCATTTTATAATCTAATAGGCTAGGACAGGAGACAAACCACAGCCCTGGGAATATTCATCTGGGGGCTCTAAGGACTACAGAGAATTCTTGACCTTCAACATGTTAGAAAACACGTTCCCATCTCATTAACTCTATTTTTTATTCTCCTTTCAGCAAACAGATACTTTTTTCTTAGAGATTTTCCACACGCTATTTCATCTACCTAGAATGCCTTTTCTCATCTTTCTGCCGGTCTGTAAGCCATTCTTCCTCCAAAATCTCACGCGGAGTGTTCACTCTCAGCAAACACTTCAATCACTTCATTGCCTACATTCCTTGAAGGTTCACTCACTCCAAATTCACTACAGATAGTGATTCAAAATGTCATTCATTCAATACATGTTTATCAAGCACAAGTTATATGCCATGCACTGAAGCAAGGAATTTTAATTAAATTCTACATCCGTCCTGCAAGGTAGGCTTATTGCTGTCCAACAGATGAGAAAACTGAAACTCACAGACGGTAGAAAAATTGTCTAAGTACAGACTCTGAAGCCGGTATTCAAACCTACCCAAGTATAGTGGCAAAAGTAGTTGACACTTATACAGCAATTACTAGGTGCTAGGCATTGGTTAAATGCTTTAATCTTTGCAAGAACCTATGAGAGAAGTACTATTATTATCCCCATTTTACAGATGAGTAAAGTGAAGAAGAGAGGTTAAACGGCCGAGGTCACACAGCTAACACCAGTAGAGCCACAGTTAAATCCAGGCTGTCTGGCTTCAGAGTTTATGTTCTTAACCATTGCTGCCTTTGAAGGTACTACTGCAAATTTTATCCTTATTCGTCTGAACCACAATATTAATTTATACTCCATGTGTTACTCTGTGAGTTAAGAAATTCCTTTAAACACAGTTTATTTTGTCTCCACAACAAAATCACAAGTTTGTTCATTGGTTCATTCCTTTAACAAGCACTATTAAAGGTCCTCAGTTGTCCAGGCTCTCTGGGGGCGGGGGGTGTCATGAGCTGTGCCCACAGTTCCTGAAGGGTTCATACTACTCCTTTATGTTTTAGGGAATCCCACAAAATCGCAGGGTTTGAAGCACGGGACACCTTTAGAAAATGTAACTGAATCTAGGCTGCTGTTGTAAGAAAACGTACCTGAGAAATAGAACTGGTAAATGCATTGGCTATTCCAAGACCAAGGGGAGTCTAATCCAGGTCCCCTGGAGAACTGCTTTCTTTTTTTTTTTTTAAGATTTATTTATTTATTTAGACAGAGTCTCACTCTGTTGCCTGGGCTAGAGTGCCGTGGCTTCAGCCTGGCTCACAGCAACCTCAAACTCCTCAGCTCAAGTGATCCTCCTGCCTTAGTCTCTCCTGGGACTACAGGCACACACCACCATGCCCCGCTAATTTTTTCTATTTTTAATTGTCCAGCTAATTTTTTCTATTTTTAGTAGAAACAGGGTTTCACTCTTGCTCAGGCTGGTCTCAAACCCCTGAGCTCAAGGGATCCTCCCGCCTCAGCCTCCCAGAGTGCTAGGATCACAGGCATGAGCCACCGCACCTGGCTGAACTGCTTTCTTTTTCTTGCTAGGTTTCTCCTCCCAAACCAAAATTTTCATTTTTTTCTCTCTATGAAAAAAGACAAGGAGACTCCATATTTTGAATTGTATTTGTCCAAACTTCCATGCCAGACCTAGAGCTCCCATAGTTGGACAACTGTACTTACTTAGTTTCCTCTTCTATAACCCCTCAGTGTGGGCCATGAGTTTACTTCATTCATTTGTTTATTTGTTCATTTATTCATTCAGCAGATATTTACAGGGTGCTTACTCTGTGCCAGGCACAGTTCTAGGCACACAGACACAGACAGCAGTGAGCAAAACAGATAAAGTCCTTGCCATCATGGAACTTACATTCTAGCTGGGGAGAGAGTCCATAACCACATACATACTATAATATAATATGTAAGGTGACGATAAGTGCTGTGAAGATCAATGAAACAAAGGGAAGCAGGTAGAGTTGCTATTTTACATAGAGTAGTCAGGGCTCCCCGTGAGGCGGTGATATTTGAGCAGAAATCCAGAAAGTGTGTGTGAGCAAGATGTGCAAATCTTTGGGAATAACATTCAGGCACCAGAAATAGTTGCACAGGCCTGAGGCAGAAGAGTGCTTGGCTTGCAGAGGGACATCTTGGAAGAATGTGTAGAGATCACAGCGTGGGCCAGGGGGACCTGGTAGGAGATGAGATCAGACCGAGACAGACCCTGTGTGGCCTGGCAGGCCACTGAAAGGCTTTGGTTTTTACATTGAGTGACATGAGAAGCCTGTAGAGGGATTCAAGCAGAGTGTCGCCTGCCCTGATTGGGCTGTGAACTGACCTTATGCTGGTCCCCATCCCTCCAGCCCCAGAGACTAGGGGATCCCCCTCTTCATCACCCATCCAGATGAAATCATCACTTACTCCTTTCTAGTTTGTGCTCATCTCTCCTTTTTCTGAGCTCCTAGTGGACATATAGTCCAATCTGTGGTCATTTCCCTTCTAAAATTCCCTACATCATTATGAACTCCACGTGAGCAGAGACTGTTATTATCATCTCTAGCCATTCAGTGGACAATCCCTCCCACATAGTGCCAGGTTGGTGTCCCCTGCTGCCTGCGACAGGACTGTAACAAACCTATTGGAAAGTTCTTATGTTATTGCCCTGAAAGCCACATCCCTAGAGCTTCCACCCTCCATCCTAGTTTTGGCCTCAGGAACTGCACAGGACACATCCAAGTCCTCTTCCACATGGCAGCCCTTGGAACCTTCTTTCATGCATGTGATCTTCCTAGTCCCCTCAGTCAGCAGATAGGTCCCCAGGCTCGACCTGTCTCCCAGCCCCCAGGAGACAGTTTCATCTGGGTCTCAGCCAGGCTCTTCACCATCGCCATGTTCAAGGTCAGGCTCATCAACCTCCTCCTAAAATGTGCTTCCTCCCCATATCCTTTACTTTGGTAAAAGGCTTCATCTAGTCTACCCTGGCAGACGTCCATGGCAGCTCCTTTCCCCTTCCCGTCCCCACAAAGCCTCGGCCCATCCTTTGCGCTCCACCCTCCCTGCCGCCCTGGCGGAGGCCCTCACCAACTCTCCTCTTAACCGTCCATCCTGGTTTCGCTACCTGGCATCTTGCATTCCTCTAATCAGTTCTCGGCCCTGCTCCTTGGGGGATGTTTCTAGAAGGCAAATCTGTTCTTGTTACTACCCTGCTCAAAGCACCTCAGTGGTTCCCCATTGCCCTCAGAGTAAAGTCCAGACTCCTTAGTTTGGCCAAAAAAAACCCTTGTCCTCCAGAACCCACCAACACCTGTGCTTACTCAGAATCCAGATTCAGCGTCACAACAGAGTGGAAACACAGAATGAAACTAAAAAAGGAAACGGTTAAAGGAAAAGACTCACAAATGCCCCGCATTAAGGTTGAAAAATAAAAGCTTAAGTAGAACAGAATGAGGATAACTTGGCTTAATTCCTGGAAAACAAGCAACCCAACTACCTCAGGGACTTCTGACAACTGTAAATTCAATATGCGACAACAGCGTGACATCATCATCCGCACAAACAGCGACTGCCTCATCCCATTCTGTGGGTGACTCACTGGACGTGGAATGTTGGCATTCTGGAGTTTTCCCAGAGGAGGGTGGCCAAGAGAGTGAGGATCTGCAAACCTAGCCAGGCAGAGGACTTCTAATTCATTCTAATTCCTTTCAATCCAACTGGAATGTGTCTTTGGCCATCGTGCGCCACACTCTATATTACAGAAGAGCTTCAAGTTTGTCCCCTGCCCAGGACTCTAGATTCCGTGTACCCTGCTCTGCCAGGCCCCATTGCCCGCAGCACATCTCTCCTTCTAACGTACCATGTGATCCCCTCGTTTATTAAGCGCATTGTTTATCTGTCTTCCCTGCTAGTTTATCACCTCCACGAAGCAGGCATCTTTGTTGGTTTTGTTCACTGATGCATTCCAAGTGCCTGCAACAGCGTCTGGTATATAATGGGTACTCGATATACGAGTGATACATATAATTTATACATATATATGAGACCATGTAATAAATGATAGTCTAATGGAGATGGGCGTGGAATTCTGCTCACCAATTATACTAGTTCTCCCTTTCAGCAAAATTGAAAAATATGCCTTCTATATTGTCACCCAGGTTACTGATTAAGGTGTTGGATGGTGTAGGGCTACAGGTCTACTGACACAGGTGCTCCAAGAAGTATGTACAAGGATATTCGTGCTCACAACGTTGAGCACATCAAAAGATTATATGCACCTGTCAATTAATAGAGGCCTGGTACGCCCATACAATAGACTATCATATGCAGTCATTTTTTAAAAGGAAGAGGCAGATCTCTAGATACTGATTTAAAATTATCTCCAAGATGTAGCACTAGATAGAAAAATGGAAAGTGCATTTACGATGCTTCCTCTTGTGTTTTTAAAAATATCCTGAAGGAATTTATATACTATATTAGCCTTTTCCCTTGCTTTCACTTTTTGTTTTGGTTTCTTTGCTGTGGTCTTGGTGGTTGCATTAAGACTTACATAGTGGATCTGTTTAGGAATAATTGAACAAACATTAGTTGAGCGCCCACTATCTGCCAAGTAGGTACTAGAACCTAATATGCTATTTCCTTTAACCCTGTGACACGGTGGTTACTATTCCTATTTCACAATCAAAGAAAATGAGACTTGATGACTTGCTCAGAGTCACACAACTCCTAGAGTCTACCTGACCCAGTGCAGCATGCCCTTACCCTTCCAGCCCAGCACCTCCGTCAAGGGCGCAGGGTTTGTCCATGCATGTCCCTGTGCCTCCTCTTGGTATGCAGATCATGCTGAGGCCCTGCACAGAGACCGCATGGCCTTTGAGGAACTCTGGCTTTCTGGCTTTGAGGGAGCCTGGCCAGTTCATCCCCGCACCCCTGCAGAGGTGTGGAATGACAAGGTATTGTCACAGACGTGTCATAGAGCAGGAGCTGGCAGGTCTGTCTCTCACCTGCCCGGGAACCAGACACTGTCTGCCTGCCCAGGTGGGAGACCCGGGGCCCACCTGTTCCAGTGGCCTCTCCACCAGCAGCCGCGTTCCTGCCCCTACTTCAGGGCTGCAAGGAGGAGAGGAGCTCCTCCCATCAGGACAACCTCAGTATCAAGGCAAGCTCTGTTTTGTCTAAGACAGAAGGCCAGAATTTAGTTAATTTTATCATTTTGGGAGATTCAACTGTTTTAATGAAAAGAGGGGACCTTGGGGCTGGTGGCATCACAGATAAGGGAGTGTGGAAAGCCGCAGCAGATGGGTGACCTTGTGCTGCTTATTAACTCCTTTCCTTCCCCTCTGCCCGTCCACAGCCCCTCCCTTGATTTCATTTTCTAGTCCAAGGTTTTAACAGCAGGAGGGGAAGGAATAATTAGCACGGCCAAACCTTGGGAAAACGCTGCTTCAGGGCAATCCACATGTGCTCAGCCGATACACGGCCTTCAAGCGGAGCCCAGCTGGATGCTCCCCAAAGCCAGGCCCACATCCACGTGGGGAAGAAGGCAGCCAGCCTGGCACCCATGGGACGGAGGCTGAGGCCGTCTGCAGGGCCAGCCCGGCTGTCTGGGCTGAGACTTTCCAGGAGGTATTGATCCAGGTGGCTCAGCAAGAAAGAGAACTGCTAATTCTCACCCGTGCTAATTCAATCCTGTTCAGCAAACATTTATTGAGTGCCTGTTCTGGATCAAATCCTATACTAGGGCCTGGGGCTTTGAAGAGGAGTAAGACCTGTCCCCACGGAAGAACCAACTTCTGATCATTTTGGTCAACAGAGCCCAACAGGGAATCTACCCAGGGCCCAGAAGGGAGTTACTGGAATAGACTAAGAGCAGGAAACAGGCCCAAGGTCCCAAACCATGGGGGCCATTTGGCCTTCAGGGGCCCAAGATCTGCTCAGAAATAGGGAGGGGAAAGAATCACAGCCAGGAGAGAATGTGGACAGGCTGGGAGGGTAAGATTCTTTTCCATTGTTCCCTAAGGCCGTTAGCATTTCTCACATGATCTACCCTTTTTTCCCCCCAGAATATTACAGGAGTACAAATGTTTTGGTTACATGGATTGCTTTTGTACTGCTTGAGTCAAAGTTATAAGTGTGTCCATCATCCAGATAGGGTACATTGTACCCGTTAGATGTGATTTCACCCATCCTTTCCTCCCCCCTCCCACCGGTTTGATTTCCACTGTGTTTTACTTCCATCTGTGCACCATACTAGCCCTCCTAATTTTTGGTTTGAAAATACATTTTCCTGAAATGAATGTCATGTGACAAGGTATGTGCCTGTTAATATACTTCAAAATCAGTGTGGAGGAGTGGGGGGGAAAAAAAGAAAGAAAATCTAGTGCCACTAACCAGCTCTACCTCTGACTTGTACCCTGAGAAGTTTCTATACCACACATGTCCACTATTTCTATCCATCTAGTTGGAGGCCTACTGTGGATGTGTAGTTTTGAAGGTTCTGTACCTGACATATTTAAAACATGAGACTTCATTGGCTTATATGCAAGGAGATTATGATGTGCATTAAGTGCATTTTTCCAAAAGCAATCATACCCCCATGTAAATAATTTTTCAAGTCGTGATTGGGAGAAATCCTTGGAAATTTTCAAGTAAGAGTGTTTCATTTACTTGGTATTTTGGTTTACAGTCTGGTCTACACAAGTGCCTGCACAAAAACTTTGTTTTAACTAAAATAGGTATCATACACACCTCTCTGTCTTTTTAAAGACATTCTCTTGATGTTTAAAGAACATTCTTTTGATGACTCAGGGTATTATTAATTTAATAATGATTGCACTTCAACATTGCACAGCATATACCTCCAAATGCTATTGAAATGCCTTGAGCTGTTTTCCTTGACACTAACACTGAATTATTACGGGCTTTTAAAAATTTTTATGCTTCTTTTTAATAATTTATTTTTTTGCCTCTTTTTCTCAAGTTAGGCTATGACATTTAAAATTTTCTTTCAGTATTCCAATTTATAGCACCTAGTTTGCTACTGATATTGATAATAATATTAATAGCTATTTTTTAGGCAGTTACCACATACTTGGCACTGTACTGAGCACTTCATGAATATTTCTTCATTTAGTCCTTACAAATCCCCTATAAAGCAGTACTTGTCCATATTTACAGATGAGGACATGGAGGCTTAGAGAGAGAAATGAACTTGCCCTTGTTCACATGGCTAGAGGCAGGAAGAGAAGCTCTGGTGTGCAAGTTCGGAGCTCACGCCATTGACGGTTCTGTGGTACCAGTCCTACTCCAGCCAGGTCTACCAGACAATCAAAACCAGTTACACATTTCTGAACGAAGAGCTCCTATGCTCCGAGTGAGGATCTGTGAAGCTCTCCAATTAGTACAGTCTCTGAGCTTTAATCGGTGTCCTTTCTTCACTGACTTCCTTGTCCTCAAGAATAGTTCAAACAGCTAAGATTGCTGAGAAAGGGAAGCTGGCTCACTAACGTGCTATCTTTCCCTAGAATGGTATCTTGCCCTTGTGCATCACCTGTCCTAGAATCTGTTCAGAAACACAATTTAAAGCCCCGTATTTATTTTACAGCATCTCTGTGACACACTCCCGTTAGTAGGCATTATTATAACAGTTTTACGACTTTAAAAACCAAACGACAAATGAGAATTCATAAGAATTGCAGACGCTTATGCTGACCCCAACACTCCTTCGACCCATTGTCCCAAACTGCAGGGACCACTTGGCCCTCGGGAGCCCACGATCTGCTCAGGTATCTTTAGGCAAATATTTGATCTCCTTTTCTTTTTCACTGTTTTTCCATTCCTTCCACACTGCTTATTGACAGTGTGGGAGGCCCGACGCCAGGCGCCAGCGTCAGCTTCCTTCCCTTCCATGAGTCCATTCTCGTGGAGTCCGAGGGGACATGGGCTGGGCGAAGGGGATGATGTTATAATGTCACCTTCTCAGCAGTTGGCAACTCCATTCTTCTGGCTGTTCAGGCCATAGCGCTTGGTGTCATCCCCAACTCTTCTCTCTCTTTCTCTCATGTGCCACATCTGATCGACCCGTCAGAAAAGCCTGTCAGCACTACCCCTCACACATACCCAGAATCCGACCCCTCCCCATCGCCTCCACGGGCAAAACCTAGCCCTTCTACGTTATGGCAATGGCCTCCCTCCCCCGACGGCACCCCCAGTCTATTCTCCAACAATAGCCAGAGCAGCTCCTTTAAAAGTTAAGCCGGACTGCATCACCCCTCTGCTCCCCTTCCCAGGCCCCCAGCTTGTGCAAAACAAAAGCCAACATCCTTTTGAAGGCCTGCCCCTCCCCACCTACCCCATCACCCCTGCTTTCCAGCCACTCTAGGGCACCGGCTGGTGACAGTTGTATCTGTACCTCTCCAGAGTTCAGTTTTTGTTTTTGTTCTTTTAATGTCAAGCTTTTTCCCTGCAAATGAGTGCTGGGATACTGCACAGAGCTTCCTGGCAGCCCTTGGAAGCCCTGGCAGTGCCTGGCTTTCCTCATGCACCAGCAAAGGGGTCTGGTGCTTGGCCTCTCCCTGCCACCTGGATGGCCCCCACCTGGGCGCTGGGCTCCTCCCTGCATGCAGCAGGTGTGCCAGCCGCCAGGGCCTGCCCTTCCCCCGAAGGCCACAGCAAACATTGGTGGCGACAGTAAGGACACATTCTCTTTTTCTATTTGCTGTGGGTGGCAGAATGCCCAGGACCGGCCCAGTGCTGGCATTTTGGGAAGAAATTCCGGACTGAAGAGACACCTAGAGAAAAAAGGAGGCATGAACCCCTGCTGGTTTCAACAGTGGCCTGCAGAAGCAGCCTGAAAACAGACAGGGGAACAGGAGCATTGAGGGCTAGCTCAGGCCAAAACAAGGCTGGGTGAGAGAACGTCTGCCCTCATCAGAACCTGGCAACTGGAGCTGGGCTCCTTCAGAGGCCAGCCTGCTGCTGCCACTGTCACCCCACGAGGGGCCAATTACCTGGGCGCTAGGCAGCTTCTGCCCACCAAGGCCAAGCTCCTGCCTCTGCCTCCCCACTTCGCGACCACCCGGGCTAGGAAGGGGCTAGCCGGCAGCCAGACTGGGTCTTCCCAATAATGTACCTCAGCCCCATCGCACGGCACTCGGCACACCGTAGGCGTCCCATACGTGCCTGTCCCGCAGAGCCCCTCACTTCCTGCCTCCCTGCTACAACCCCCTTTTCTTTGAGCAGGGACCCAGGAGACCCACCCCTTCTGTTTTCTCAAGTCCCACTCCTCTGGCTGCACAAACGGCCACTTCCCCTTCTCGCCTTCCTGTCCTTTTGGAGGGACAAAGGGGCCCAGCTCCCAGAAACACTGTCTCCTGGAGTCAGGAGAATTCCTGGAATGGGCAGGGACGCCGCCTGAAACGGAGAAAGGAGCAGGCTAGGTGAAGGCAGAGGGGAGCAAGGCCGGATCAAAGGGACCCTGGACAGGGTCAGGCGTGAGGACGGCCCGCAGGGAGATAAATGAGGCTCCTGAGGGGTCAGCAGGGGGACAGGGCGCCTGCTCGCAGATGCAGTGACAGCGCAGGCGCAGGCGTGGACAGACGCTCCTGGCAGGGACACAGTAGATGGAAAAGATAAGAGGAGGTGTAAATTAATGGAGGAAAGGACCGGCCAGAGATAAGGGCATCTCCTGGTAATTAAAAACCTATAGCCTTGCCATCTCCAAGGTTGGTGGTGCCCCAGTCTGTCCTTGTCCCAGGTGGGTGGAAAGTAGGGCCCAGGATGTGGCAGAAATGGAGCCAGTTAATGATTAGCTCCCAGCGAGGAGGTTGAGGAGCTGACTCATCCTGGTCCCCAGGCAGGAGAAGTGCCTGAGCCAAAGTCACCCTTATGATGTACGTGACCTGTCCAGCTCAGGGAGAGCCAGTGGTAACCTCGGGCTTCCAACAGGGATCCTCACTTCTTAGGCTGGCCAAAGTAGGCCCTTTTTCACATTTTCAGGTTTTTGTTGCTGGTTGTTGGTGGTGTTAGTTGTGGTGGTTGTTTTCAATTTTGGTTCTAAAATTCTAAGATCTTTCTCAAGTATTTATTGTACTTGAACTTGACCTTGCTAGTCCCACATCCAAAAAAGGTGCTTGATGGCATTTTCTAGCAAGGTTCATCTGCTTACTTCCAGAGCTCATTACATAGCCCAGTGATGAAGACAACAGATTCTAGGGCCAGGCTGCCTGGGGACCTGTCCTGCCTTGTCTCCCTGTTTCTTGTGTGACTTAGGGCAAGATGCTTGACCTCTCATCATGTGGTTGTGTGCATCTCAGTTCATAATAAGGGCCCAACAAGTACTAGCTATTATTATTACTAATTATCGTCATATCATCATTTTAACTATTGTCACCTGTCCCCACAACCTGGGAGCAATGCCCTGAAATAAGCATAGATTTCTTTTCAAAAATTCTATTTCTTGTCTAAGAACTTTGGAGAGCTCCTAAGCCCTCAGCACAGATGCTTGTGGACTTCTCCTAAGACAGCCGTTTCAGAGTGTGGCACAGAGACACCAGTATCTCCATTGTTAGCTGCAGGGGCTGCGGGAGGTGACTCCGGGCTCACCTGCATGCTGTCTGTAAACTCCTGCTTTCTTCTCCACTCCTCACATCCAGTCCAGCACAGATCCTGCCTAGACGACCTCCGAAAAAAATCCAGACTCCTTCCATTTCTCTTCTTCTCCACTGCTGCGCCCCCGCCCCATGAAAGCCACCATCATCTCCCACCCGAACTGCTCAAAGAGCCCCCGACTGTCCCCCCACTCCAACATTGACTCTTACCTCCACCGCGCAGTGTGTTTTACATGCAGCACGTACAGTGACACTTTTAAAACTATGACTGCAGAAACTATGTAACGCTCAGGCTTAACCCCCACCAGCAGTACCAGTGGCTCCTCACTGCACTTCAGATAAAATCTCAAGTTCTTAGCAGGCTCAAAAGACCTGTGTGACTGGGCCCCTGCCCACCTCCACAATCTCATCCGGAGCCACGCTCCTCCTTGTCGACTGCACTCCAGCCTCACCGGCTTCCCTTCAGTTCTGCAAACATCCCTTCTTCCCCTTCAAAGGGTCGACTTCTTTTCAAGTCTGAGCGTCAATGGCATTTCTTCAGAGAGGCCTATCTAAATACCTCCCAGCCTGTCCCTCCCCCACTCTCTTTCACGGCATCTGTTCATTTTCTTCCTGGTGTTAATTTCTGTCATTAGATATTTATTTTTTGTTAATTTGGTTTTGGGTTTGGTTTATTTGTTTGTTTGTTTTTGTCTCTACCATCATGCTTCACCAATGTGAAGACAGAGGCTTTGTACTAACACTGAAGAACTGTGGAATATGAATAATTTGATCTCCACGATTTGAGACCCTGGAGGGAAGGAAGGGAAAGGAGGGAGGCAGAGGGAGAAATCTATAGATTTTTAAAATTGGATTCCAAGGTGGCAGAGTAAAGACAGTTCCATTTGTTTCTCTTCTCAAAATATTAATAAATAAATAAAGTCCCAAAACAATGAAAACAAAGAATTAACACAAAATTAGAAATTCAGGAAAACTAAAAGATCTAAAACCCTCCTCCCTCAAAATATAGGAAGAACAAAAGCTGATGGAGAACTGATAAGTGACTCAGCACAAAGGAAGAAAATCAACCGAAGTATTTGCAGGGTATGATGTATGGGATGGGAAGCAATGAATGTATTATGCAGAATCCCATAAATGCTCACGTAATGGAGGCAGCAATTAATGCAGAGGAAAGGTGTAAGAGAGTGGTGATAGAAACAGAGGTATTGCTTGAAAGTTTGTGTCAGAAGCAGTCAGGTCCCCACCTCTACACTGCAGCCAGGCAAACACCCCTCACCATGGCTAACCCCATAACTCTGCAGAATGAAACTAGAGATTTGTTCCCTGGAGAAACTAAATAAAAGAAGCTCTATCCAGGAAGCTCTACAAGGAATTCAAATACAAGGAATTCCAGAAATAGATAAAAAAGATAATGGGTGAGAGGAAATTATCAAAGAAATAATACAAGAAAATCTGAAGGACTTAAGTCTCTGGATTGAAAAATCCAATGCCAAGCACACAAGAATGAAGAAAGACCCATGTCAGGACAAATCATCAACAAATTTCACAAATAAATGAACAAAACACTCTAAAACCTTTTAGAGAGAAAATATAGGTAATATTTAAGGGATCATGTGTGAAAATGGAATCAAAATTTTGAATAGCAGCATTGGATTCTAGAGGATAAGTAATATCCTCAAAATTATGAGTATAAATTATTTTCTACCTGGAATTTTATATGAAACCAACCATTAACCAAGTGTGAGAGTAATATAAAGACGTATTTTAGATTTTTAAAGAGACTTTTAAAAATGTACTTCCTATGCACCCTTTCTCAGGAAGGTATTGGAGTATATGTTCCACAAAAATGAAGAAGTAAATCAAAAGAGAGTGAAACATGATCCAGCAAGCAGAGAATGCAGCAGAGAGGGGAAGGAAGGAAAGTCTTGGGAGGAGAGTGATGGGGAGTTCCATGACATCATCTGTAAAATCATGGGCCAGTTCAAATTGGAGCAGAAAGTCAAAGCCTCCAGTAGAAAACGTTATTGAGACGCACTTTCACTTAGAAGTAAGAGAGCTATTGGTGGACGAGGGAAAAGTTGCATATTTTTAAAAAATTAAGCAGATAAAATGAACCAACCAGATATTAACTCCAGGAAAAACAAAATTTGAACAGAAAAGGAAACATGATCAAAAGTCCACAACTTGGTTTAGTAGTGAATAGGATTTACAAATCCCTAATAACAGGAGTCTGAAAATGCATATAATCAGAATAGGGATATAATTTTATGAGAATAAAGAGAGAGAAAGAAGTGTTTAAATGAGCTATTATTCCACAATAGGAAGCCAATATTAACATCTAAAATTGATGAATCAGGAATATCCATATTATTGGCTGGGCGTGGTGGCTCACGCCTGTAATCCTAGCACTCTGGGAGGCTGAGGCAGGCGGATCGCTCAAGGTCAGGAGTTTGAAACCAGCCTGAGCAAGAGTGAGACCCCGTCTCTACTAAAAATAGAAAGAAATTAATTGGCCAACTAAAAGTACATAGAAAAAAAATTAGCCAGGCATGGTGTCACATGCCTGTAGTTCCAGCTACTTGGGAGGCTGAGGCAGAAGGATTGCTTGAGCCCAGGAGTTTGAGGTTGCTGTGAGCTAGGCTGACACCACGGCACTCACTCTAGCCAGGGCAACAGAGCGAGACTCTGTCTCAAAAAAAAAAAAAAAGAATATCCACATTATTTGGAAATATGAATGTAGGAGACAGACCTCCAATTCTGTCATAACTGAATAATAAGTTTTGGACTTACTCTATCACCTTAAATAACTATGAAAATAAACAAAATATATGATGTAACTCTTTTTAGGCATCACACAGACAATAGTACAGGATGTGGTCCTTGAGAGGAGGGAAATACACAAGGTGAGATCCACATTCACCCCAGTTTTCTGCCTGAGAATACCTCCCAAACCAAGGCAAAGGGAAGTGGAGCCAAATAGAAAGCAACTATCCTTCTGGGTGAAGGAAACAGACTGGAGTAGAGGGTTGACAGGGCAGCAGCCAGAATTTGTTTGGAAGGATAACAGAGGAGGTAACTCTGCAGAGAACTTCCATAAATCTGCATAGGGATCTCCTTGTGTCTTCAGCTGAATATACTCACAGAGTGAGAGTCTGCAAGATATGGCAGGAACAGTTCTGGGGATGTGTGAGCTACACAGAGAGATTCTGGAGATTGAACAGTACTGGAAGAATTGGAGTTCTAACCAGTCAGACTGGAGAGATTTCACTGAAACCGCAAGTGTTCAGTTGAGACTCCAGAAACCCACTGGAAAAAATGACTACTCTAGTCTTAGAGTAAAGCCTAACAAAAACTTAAACTAAGCCTAATATGACCAGATTGATTCATCAGAAAAATAACTTTCTTCCAGGACAAAATTCAACCCACAAAAAATTTCAAACAACAAACCCAAACTGTCAATAAATAGAGTCCATGATGTCTGGTAAACTATCAAAAATTATTAGACATGTGAAAAGCAAGAAAGTATGACACACAACCTGGGGGAAAAATGTAGAAACAAACTTAGAGATGACACAGACAGTAGAATTGGCAGGCAAGTACTTTTAAAACAGCTATTATAAATATGTTTAATGATTATAAACAAAAATATTGACACAATGAGTGAACAGATGGGTGGAATTGTAGCATAAAAAATGAAACCTATAAAAAATAACCAAACAAATTCTAGAACTGAAAAGAAATTAATATCAATTCTGAAATAAAAATTTCACTGGATAGGTTTAAGAGCATAATGGAAACTACAGAATAAAGCATTAGTGACTGGATGGTAGGTCAACAGAAACTATCAATACAAAACAGAGAAAAAAAGACTAAAAAAATGTGAACAAATCTATAATGACCTGTGAGACAATATAAAGTGATCTAACATACAGCTAATTAGAGCCTCAGCTATAGAAGAAAGATCAGAAGAGAAAAACAACTGAATATGCAATGGCCAAAAATTTTCCAAATTTGATGAAAATGTTAGCTGATATATCCAAGAATCTCTACAAACTCAACCAGGATAAAAACAAAGAAAATCATACCTAGACACGTCATGATCAACTTACTGAAAACTAAAGATAAAGAGAAAATCCTGGCCAGCCGTGATGGCTCACACCTGTAATCCTAACATTGTGGGAGCCGAGGTGGGAAGATCACTTTAGGTCAAGAGTTCAAGACCAACCTGAGCAAGAGTGAGACCCTGACTCTACTAAAAACAGAAAAATAAGCCAGGCATCGCAGTGCATACCCTAGCTACTCCAGAAGCTGAGGCAGGAGGATCGCTTAAGCCCAGGAGTTTGAGGTTGCTGTGAGCTAGATTGACACCACTGCACTCTAGCCCGCGCAACAGAGTGAGACTCTCTCAATAAAAAAGATCTGTCCTGGTGAGCCCAGCCCAAATTGCTGATGCACAGAATTGTGAGCAAATACAATGGTGCTTGTTTTAAGCCAATAAATTGGCTGGTTGGTTATGCTACAGTGGTTAACTGATACACATGGGATAATCTGGCTCTCACCAGAGCATAAGAGCATGCTTTGGAACCCCATCTTTTTTCTAAGATTCTAACTTTATACTAACTGAGCCATATGTGAATGGCCCAACAGTTTGGTAGCATCATTAGACCTTCCCATCTTGAATCCAGACTATCTTCCCTCAACTCCTAATATGACCGGAATAGTAGGACTTTGTCTCTGACTCCTTTTTTTTTTTTTTTTTTTGAGACAGTCTCAGTCTGTTGCCCTGGGTAGAGTGCAATGGCATCATCACACCACTCTCCATCACAGCCCATCAAACTCCTGGGCTCAAGTGATCCTCCTGCCTCAGCCTCCTGAGTGGCTGGGACTACAGGTGCGAGCCACAATGCCCGACTAATTGTTTTTCTATTTTTGGTAGAAACAGTGTCTCACTCTCCCTCAGGCTGGTCTCAAACTCCTCACCTCAAGTGATCCTCCCGCCTTAGCCTCCCAGAGCACTAGGATTACAGGCCTCCCACGGCTCCTGGCCAGTCTCTGACTTTTGAATCTCTATTTTAATATTTTATTTAGGGCCAGGTGTGGAGGTTGAGGCAGGAAGATTGCTTAAGTCCAGGAGTTCAAGCTTGCAATGAGTATAATCAGACCACGGCACTCCAGCCTGGGCAACCAAGCAAAACCTTGTCTCTAATAATTAATTAAAATTTTATTTAATATTTGAATAGGTAATGCATGCACATGCTAAAAAAACTAAGTATTCTATATTAGGTTTCAGTCAGAGAAACAGAACAATCATGAGGTTATTATACACACACACACACACACACACACATACAGAGTAGGGGATTTGGTACATACAGTTATGCAACCGCAGGAGCTAGTTAAGCAGTTTAGGCAAGGCGATTGTCCTGACACCTAATGCTGGAGCTTCAAGTGCACAGGAAGACAGAGGTACAGTAGGGAGAACAAGGACAAGCTGGAACCCACAAGTGTGGCAGAGGCATGGACTGAAAGGTGTCAATTCTTGCCACCTCTGCCCTTGGTGTCCTGCGGAAGAAGCTGGTGCCCTCATCACATAGCTAAACACAGGAGTCAGAGCTGGCCCAGAAGTCAGAAAAGCTGAGAAAGGATCCAAGGCAAGATGGAGCCGTTGTGGGCCCGGCTGCTGCCCACTCCAGCCAGGGAAGCCAACTGATAAGTGAAAATGTGTGAGTTACAAAACAGCTTCTGCCTCACTTCCACCCTCCAAAGCTCACACAGTTATCTCTTAGGTGGCCTATTCTAACTAGAAACTCTCAGGAAAGGGAATTCTGGGAAATGTAGTTCAGCCTAGCCAACATGACACACTGCAAAGCCCCCACCCATGCAAAAAGGTTCACGCTGAAAACGTCTCCCTCCCACCTTAGTTTCTCAGTTTCCCTACCCCCAAACAGCCCATTATCCATATCGGTATTTTGTGTTTTCTTCCTGAAATATTCTATGCACATACAAATGCACACAAATATCCAGCAATTGCTTTATTTTACATTAAAGAACACATACTGTACCCGCTGCTCAACATCTTGCTTTTTTTTTTTTTACCTAAACAATATGTCTTGGAAATTTTTCCATATGAATAAATAAAGATCTGCCTTTTTTTCTTTACCAGCTGCATAGTATTCCACTGTGTGGAGGTACTATGATCTGTTAAACTAGGCCTTTATTGAGGAACATTTAGATTATTTTGAAAGTTTGCTATTTTATACAGTCCTACAAAGAATATCATTGCACAAGAGTAGATGTCTTTGTAATTGGTGCTCATTGTCAACTTGGTGTGATATCAGCCAAAACAGAAGCCCGAGTGAGAGATGAATGGTACCAATCAGTATACATGGGCTGCAGTTGCAATAAAGTTGCTCTCAGACACTCAATCCGGTTTAATGGCATTTTAAATGCATTTTCCACTTTCTATGCACCTGCACCTTTTTTCTGTCTTTGACCTTGTTCATGGGCTGTATCTGACACTGTTGTGTAGGGGCCCAGTAAAGTATTAATAATATTTCCAATGAACAGTAACTAACAAGCAATTCAATATTTATGGGAGCACTCTCTAAAATGCTCATCAGTAAAAATTTACTTAACGATACTTAATGATAATCGTCAAAAACGTAGTAGCATGGAAATTTATTGACAGATAAAACAATTGGCTGTCAAAGCTGAAAAATCATTAATTGTTCTGCCATCTTAATGTTAAATTTTCCAAGTAGACCCTGCAACTATCAGATGGAAGACAAGGTGTTTGAGCAAAAAAATGTGACACCTGCAAAGACAGATTGGCCTGTTTCTTTTTCTAAGAACATTTCCATTGATTTTTCCATTCTTGAGTGTTTGTTTAAAGGCCCTTCATCCCAAAAGGTTTTATAAATATCACATTCACTTCATTCATACTTTTAGAAGATGTGGCCCTTTCTGGAGAGAAAATATTTTTTCTTTTAAGAGCCACTATTCTAAAATATAAGCATAGCATGTCTTAACTCTTATAGCATAATGGCAGGGAAATAAGACATGTACCCAAAAGATGAAAACAGAGTCACTCACAATAGAACACCCCAAAGAGTTTGTGGTTCTGTCCTAAGAAAAGTTTCAAAGAGCAGAAAGCGATCAGAAAAGCATGACCTCTCTGTCGCGGAGCCCTTTTCTGGTCCTCCAGGCTCCTGCCATCTCTAACAGCCTGTGGCTCTAGAAAGACACTGGACATACTTGCTGAACAGTATGTCAGAAGATCCAGATCCCAGAGAGTCAAGACTTTGAGCCAGAAAGAAGAGCAGTCTCAAAATATAGTGGGATGTCTCTTTCGGCCAGAACAAGATACAAAAGCATGAAAATATGAAAGCATGACTCTGGGTGGGAGTCAGATTAGGGAGACCCTGAAATGCCAGATGTATGAGAAGTAAAGTTACTCCACACAAGAATAGGCCCCAAAGAGTGACTCCATATGAAAATGCCTGATTAGAGACTTGGAAGGCAGGAATATTAATAGCCATTGTATAAATGGGGACACTCAGCCTGGATGAGAAATGTTAGAATTAGAACTTGAGAGTGGCTGATTTCCAGGTCTGTGCTTAAGCTATCTAGCGAGCTTGGCTACTTACAGGGCTCAAAAGATTTACAAACACATTAGGAAGGTCCAGCAGAGCCAAAAGCCAGGCGTGCTCCGCAGTCCCAGGCCTGGTCTCCTTCATGGCAGGGCTGTAGCAAGACGGAGCCGTTGGCCTCCAGCCCCGGCGTGAATCAACACGAGTGAGAATGCTTCGCGAGCAGCGTCCAAACAAGCTCCCACCGGGGCCTGCAGACCAGCTCCTAATTGATAGGCTCTTGGCCCACATCTAAGAATAAAAATGTTTGCAACAATGAAAGGAAGACAGGGATCTCGGCAGGGGAGGGGACTCCCAAAGAAAGCAGAAGGGAAAATTACGATGGGAAGATGGGTCCAGGTCTCAAGTCAGCTGACTGAGCAATAACTCAAACCTGCATTTATTTGTTCACATCAGATGGGAACAACCACATACGTTTAATTCCTGGTTTTGTAATCCAGTCTACATGACAAAATCTGAGAAGACGATAATGTTGATAAGCTTCAAAAACACAGACAAATCTCCATCAGTTAATATTTTGTGAGTGCCAGCTTGCTTCAGAGCAAGAGCTGAGGATGAGCAGGGCTGGAGGAGTTCACCAAAGGAGCAGGGGGCGGCCCAGAAGAGGTGGAGAGGAGTCTGCCCCAGCAAGATGGCTTCTGGACCCTCATCACTCTGAGGCTCCCAAATGCACAGGCCTTCTCAGAACTCCTTTTCTTCTCTTCGCTTTCAGAGCACTCAGCGCCACAGACCAGAAAGGGCTCGGGGTTGCTATCTAAAGAGCTGGCAGGTCAGAAGAGAAGGTGCCAAGAGCACAGAAAACAAGAAGATATGTTAGAATAATCAGGAACAAGGCTTCAGAAAGTTTGGAATCTTTCATTTGTTTTTACATTTGATGTGTTTTCCTGTTGCCCATCTTTTGGCATAAAATTTGGCCTGATCATGTCTTCACGTACCAGAGAAATTTGTAATAAGGAACATTAGTCTTCAGAGACCAGTTATCAGGACAGTCAATGACAGACCTCTATCAATAATTGTTCTAGGCCGGGCGTGGTGGCTCACACCTGTAATCCTAGCACTCTGAGAGGCCGAGGCGGGAGGATCGTTTGAGCTCAGGAGTTCAAGACCAGCCTGAGCAAGAGCAAGACCTCGTCTCTACTAAAAATAGAAAGAAATTAGACAGACAACTAAAAATAGAAAAATTTAGCTGGGCATAGTGGCACACCTTTAGTCCCAGATACTTGGGAAGCTGAGGCAGGAGGATCACTTGAGCCCAGGAGTTTGAGGTTGCTGTGAGCTAGGCTGACGCCATAGCACTCTAGCCCAGGCAATAGAGTGAGACTCTGTCTCAAAAAAAAAAAAAATGTGTTTAATGGGCCCTTGGAAAGCAAGGTCCCCTCTTCCCCTCCACGTGGCACCACGCAGGGCTGCACTGATGCCCACGACGTGTTCGTTTCTTGCCTGCCTTTCTCTGTGGTCACTCTCAACTCACATCTAAGCAGAGACCCACACCAACTTCACAAATGGCCGTGACTCCAGCAGTGAGACCAACTGGACGGTATAGTTGCTTAGTCAATCATAAATCATTGTTACTCTCGCCTACTCCTTAACTCAGAGTTTGCCCTTCCCAAAGCAAGTCCACGTCCTCCCTGTGAGTAATGGGTTTGACAACCCCAGCTCAAACACAAGTCTGCCGGGAAGCGTAGGGGGAGAGAACAACGTTACCCGGCCTGGGGCCTGCGTTATCACCCCGTCGGAACAGGGCTGGCGCTTGTTTTCCTTTCTGCCGAGCGTGTGAGCTGGTCCCCGTGTACAGTACCAGGCGGTGCAAAAGGTGGCTGCCGGCCCCTCTGTTTGTGAGGGCTGTTGACACAGGGTGGGGTCTGGTGATGCAGGCTGATTCCCGCCCTATGTTTCTGATAGCCATAAATGACAGAAAGACTGCAGGTCCCTTGGCCCTGAGCTCGGGAGTTCCATCTTTCTGGGGAGGAGGTTTTTGCATCCTCGGAAGAGCTGTGCTATCCCCCCCACCCCACCTCCAGTAGAATGACATGCAAGAGAGAGCTTGTCAAAGAAAAGGAGTTTTTGTGAAATGTCACATCCAACTGGGACCACAGAGAAAAGGCACTAGGAACTTGAAAATTGCTACAGAACAGAAGACCTGTGATTTTTCGGCCAAATCCTTTTCTCACCAGAGGGACTGCGGACTAAGGAAGGGCCTGTCCCCCAACCTAAACTTTAGCTTTAAGGCCAGACCATGCCTTGAAATATCTCCCGTTTTCTATAGTCATTCTCATGCCATGTGGATTTTTGAGAGATCCCATTGGAAATTTCTTGGCTTTTGACGCCTGTGGTCCCTCTGAGAGTAATAAATACAGTATTCCACTCCAATTAAAAATGCCACACTGCCACATCACCTGACTCAGGGCCCTTTGGCATATATCTTGGCAACTAATCTTATTCCTAGCCTAAACTTCTCTTTCCTACCTCAATTTTTTTCATTCTCTTGTGGCATAGTTGTCTATCTGTAAGTTACTTGAAATTCTTATTAGAAAGAGTTGAGCCATAAGTTAAAAGTAAACTACTTCTAGAAAGGACGGGATTTCAAACAATTCTAGGGGAAGTTTCTTCAAGCTGTTTGAAGACTTTATAATAGAGGAGTTTGGAAGTAGAACCAGGTTTTAGGGACTTTGGGAAATTGGGAGGGGTATAATTTTCCTTCGGGTAAAAATACAAGTCATAACTCCAGGTCTTCTCTGAGCTAGCTTGGGCTTGGGGCTCAGGCTCAAATCCCAGCCCCTTCACTTTCTAGCTTGTACACTGGGCAGGCGGCCCAACCTTTCTGAGCCTTGGTTTTGCCCTCCATGAATATGCAGGACACATCCACAGAGGGCTATTGGGTTCATGCGTGTGACCGCGCCTAGCGAGGCACACCGGGAGTTTATGGATTTTCCTCTCCTTTCTTCTGTTTTAGAGCTACTCTCTCTTTTTCAGCCTGCAGCCACATATTTTCTTTAAAATATATCAGTCAGGCCAGAAAGCAAACAACCACCAATGGAAAGATCATTTTGTTCACTGGTTTTTTTAGCATGGGAGCTAATGTAGTGGTTAAGAGAGCAGTTTATGGAGCTGGTCAGTCTGGATTTGAATTCCAGCTCCACTGACAAGCTTTGGGCCTTGGGCCAATTACCTAATAATCTCCCTAGGCCTCAGTTTCTACATCTGCAAACTGGGGTTAGTATTGTAAACATCACATATGTTTGAAGAACCGAAGGAGGTAATCCAAGTGAAGTGCTTTATTTAGTGCTTGGCCCGTAATAAGCACCCAAGTAATATCAGCTATAGTTAATATTTATTACATTGTAATTATTGTGATCATTATTGGTTTTGTTGCTATTGTAATATGTTATCACCATTATCCAGATTGGGCACAACAGAAAATTTGTTCAACTCCTTGAATCTCTGACTTACCCTCTTAATCTTTATTAATAATAATAATAGTATTGATAAAAAGTTTCCCTTCTCTACCTCCTATAGATCATTAACAATGTGATAGATAATAGTATGTGTTATTACTTAATTGGGGACAGGTCCTGGGCTAGGTACTTTCCATGCATTATCTCGTTGAATTCTCGAAATAGCTTATGAACTCACTTTTATTTTCCCATTTCACAGCCAAGAAAAAAGGTTTAGTGAGAGGAGGACACTTAACCTAGATCACACAGTAAGTGGGACATGAGAGAGGTCTCTAAACTAGCTGGGCTCCAGGGGCCAAAAGGATTAGACCAATAATGGTCTCTAAGATTCCATTCTAGCATCATCATCTATTACGTTAAATTAGTAATAGTTTTGCTTTATTTCCATCTGCCATATATGTGAATATATTATATTTGGGTGGAGTCCAATGTATAAAGCTATTGTGACTTTTATAAAAGACTTTGCTCTACCAAATTCTATGTAAATAGGCTCATTTCTCTCTGTGTCTGTCCTCTCTATGCTCCCAAAGCCTTCAAAGAACTCTTCAAAGACCCCATCTCCGTCTCATATTCCTCATGCTTTTCTAACTTCCCCCTTCTGTCAACAGTGTCCACAACCTGTCCCCAGCCCCTGCCACCCCTACATCCAGACCCCAGGCACATTCCATCTGCCACCAAGGCCTCATGGCTATTTCTCCAAACATTATCAAGACCCAATTTCAAAAAAAGGCTAGAAAGAACTCTACAAATGTAAGCCATAGCTGCTGTCCTCTCCATATAGATCCATACACCGATTATTTGTTCCTTGAGGATAGGAATTCTTGAGTGTTCAACACACATGCAAATTACCCAGGGACCTTGTCAAATGCACATTCTGATTATGTGGCTCCAAGGTGAGGCCTGAGACTCTGCATTTCTACAAGCTTTCTGGATGCTGCTGGTCCCAGATAACACGATTTATCTCAGTTAGACCTCTCAACACCCCTGCAAAGAAGGCGCATTGCTCACATTTTTATAGCTAAGAAATGGGCAAGAGCTGTACCCAAGGTCTCAGAGCCAGTGAGTAGCAATGCTGGAGTGTGAACCCAGCTAGATCTTTCTGACTCTATACAACAAAAAAGAAAAGAAAAGAAAATACATATGTATATAAATATATGTACATAGAGGTGTGTGTGTGTATAATGATATCAAGGATATTAATTGTTTATTCATGTTAATAGCATGAACCCTCATAAATGCCCAGAGAAAACTTTCAGTCCTGCCCGTTGTCAACACTTAAGCACTCAGTCTGCAGGAGTGAGCAGGACCTGTTGCTTGGGAAGCCTGTTCCTTCCTTATGAGCAGCCCCGAGGACGTCTTTCCTGAAGGTTTTCCTTGGGACTCTATGCTTCTGTTACTGATTAAACTTACTGACGTGAACACTTTTTTTTTCTCTAGCAATTCAGTCCCATAGAGGATCCCACAGATATGCATGTCATAATTAGTTTGAACTATGGAAGTAAGGGTGTGCATAATAGAAACCATTAATGGTGAGTCACTGCCACCTTACAAAGTAGCAACAGGACATTGTTCAGTCAGCAAAAAAAGGATGTGGCCTTTGCTTCTCTAAGGGGGAAACTCCTCCACGGCAGCCATAAGCTAGTCCGACACCTGCGTTTTAGGGGCCCTATAATCTAGTCTCATTAGAATATGTATATGGGGTGGGAGGTAGGAATAGGAAGACATAAATTAAACAGAAAACACACGTGATAGAGCAGAAAATACACAAAAGATGGATTACCAGCAGCACTCCTGTGGGTGGAGAGTGGCACTCCAGGAGCGGGGTGGGCAAGAGGGTATCACAAGGTGGCAGGACTTTTAGCCTGGACTTGAAGGAAGAATGGAATTTGGAGATAATGGAGTTCCAGGTAGAAGGCACAGGCCACCCAAACAAAGGCCCAAGGAATGGGGAGTGTTCCAGGGTATTCTCAGGGTGGGGAGTAGGGCAGGGTGGGGGGGCATCCCTGCCTACCAGAGGGCAAATCGATCTGGGTGGGCTCCCTGCCAGGTGGAGGACTGATTTACCTGGGGGTCTTTGCAAGCCAGGCCGGAGAGTGTGGCCATCGCACAGCTAGAAAGAACTGTGACTTAGAGGGAGTCACAGGGAGTGACTTAGAGGAGGTGGCATGCAGAGGAGTAAGTAGCAGACAGGCCATCTACAGTGAGGAAAAGTGGCTTTGGACCCTGCCTTGGCCACAGAATAGGTACAAAATGGGAAGGATCACATCTGTTTGAACCTTAGATACTTTCATCTGTAACTTGGGCATGACAAGTATCTCTCATGGTGCTCTTTCTACAGGCCCAGGTTTAAAATAATAACTGATAAAGAGCACTAGGTGAAGGGGAGGCTGGGGGTGCAGAGGAGGGCTGGGGTGACGGGCAGCTGGCACCTGCCTGGCCCTGCCTTACTGGTCATTTGTAATTTGGCAACTCACATCCTGGTCCCAGAGCTGGTCAAGGGCACATTCCCGCCAGCTGCCTCATGTTCAGTATTTCTTTCCCCAAAGGGCAGGGGTAATTTGAGGAGAGGAAGTGGAATGGTCTAGGGCTTTTGCTGGAGGTGGCTTCTCCAGTGACAAACTTGTCCCAGGGCCTTTCCTGGCATCAGAGAACAGGAACCAGGTCCAAACAGGCCTGCCCTCTCCCTGCCCAGGGCCTTCCAGAAAGGCTAACGAGGAACAAGGACAGAGAGCCACCGGCCACCACAGGCAGTTCACTTCTCTTCTTTGTGGGACATGAGCCCTGGGTCCAAGTGAAGGGTATTCAGTTTGCCTTTTTGCTAATAGAGTATATGAACAAATAGTACAAGATCTCAGAACAATGAGCCCCAGGAGGGCTGGCCCAGAAAGCACGTGAGTCTGGGGTTCCTGACCCTAAAGCACAAGGACCAAAGGCTGCCTGGGTGAAAGGTCTGTGGCCGCCTGGCAGTGACCAGCAGCTGCTCAGGCCTGCTCCTTCCAGGGGGATTTCAAAGGCTGCTTTGGCCTCTAGCTCGGAGGACTGTATGCCTTCAAGGATTCATTATTCACTAAGAAGTCATACTTTATTTGGAAAACAAACATTTCCTGAACATCCATCCAAGTGGGACACTTCTGCATAATAACACTATTTATCATCACAACAGCCCTGTCATTTAGGTATTTTTAATCCCCATTTTATAAATGAAGACATTAAGGCTCAGAGAATTTGCTCCAAGTTTCAGAGCTGGTGAGCCCCAGCTCCAGGATTCAATCCTCGGTCTCATTCCCAGTCCACTGTTTTTCCCAAGATGCCACCATGGCCTCTTCCCTGCAGGGGCTTGCCTGGAGACTTCAGGGAGTTTTATAAATCAAAGCTTTCTTGCCTCTGTTTCTCATAGTTTGGGAAATGGTGCTAACTTGCTCCTTCCTGCTGTGTTTGCCCGTCACTACGCACCCACCACGACCTCTTTGGACTGCTCCCTGTGCTGTTACCAAGGAGAAATATTACTGCTACCACCACTACTACTAATAAAAATGGCTTTCATTTACCAAGCATCGACTGTGTGTTCGACATATGTGTTTATTTATATATACGGTCTTATTTAACCCTATAATTATACCTATTTTAGACATTAGGATCCTGAAACACAGAAAGATAAGCCCACTTGCCCAAGATCACAGAACTGGTAAATGGTGAAACCGGGATTTGAATCCATGAACTCTGATTCCAGATTGTGTGGGTTTAAGCACTGAATTAAATACATATACACACCCAACCTGTTCTCCCTGTTTCCTGTCTTGATCCCTTTGGAAATAATCAAGACAGGAAATAAACATGGCAAATAAACTTGTCCCAGGACCTTTCCCTGTGAACTCACATCACCATCTACCCAGTGCCTCTAACTGAATATCTAAGTCATCTTGATTCAGTACATTTCCATGTAATTTCCAATTACAAAACAGAGTCTTATTTCAACTAACCTGTGATTATTCTGTGCAACAGAATTTAAATCCATTAGCATGGTGATTATTCCTCCTGAGCAAGAGACATTAGCCTCTGTTTGGTCTTTAGCCATGAAACACGTTAACACACATCACACTAAGTCTAATTCTCTGAGGATCACTTTCCCTCCTCCAAACACGTGAGCTAGCCAACCTAAAATAAATAGAAACTTTTATGACTAGCCACATTGTTTTCACTTCTAGACAAACCTATGGGAAAGAACACCCATGACCAACATATTTGTTAATTGTAGATTGCCATCATTAAAACCAACAAGGTTTAAACCTTTCAAGTATTGGGAGTTTAGAACTTAGGGAGTCAGGATGGGGGTTGGAGAAGGAGGTATCATTCTTCAAAAGAGTATTTAATCATTGAAGAACAAACTTCCCAACCTTGAACAATTCATGTACACCTAGTGAGAACAGCAAAATGCAAAAAAAAATACAAAACAAAACAACAGTTATTATTTTAAAATTGACCCGTGGCAGGTGAAATCCTCAGTTTGGCCAATGGGCAATGCATTCCCAGAGTCTGTATTCCCAGAGTCCTGCATTCCCAGGACCCCATGGAAATCCCACCCCCTGGGCTGCTTGTGTTTACTGCAGCCCCTTGGGCACCGCCCTGATGTCCAGCTTGAGGCCCTACCCACGGGGCCCTGAGCCGAGGCTTGTGGGGGAGGGGATCAAGGAGGCCCCCAAAGGGTGGAGTCTGGAATGGCCCGTTCCCTTCTGTGGCATGATCGAGGCCAGCAGTGTCCACTCCTGCGACTCAGCCGTCCGCCACCCCCAGCACTTACCCTCCACATCCCCTACAAACTGCGTTGAATGAAAATGCACTGTCCGACTCTCCCACGCTGCGCCACCAGCCTTGCCGTGTTTCCTTCTCTCCATATTGTAAATATTCCCTCTACTTAGCTGAGACCTTTCATTTTAAAGTGTTTGGAGCCAGGCAACCTTCCAGTGCCAAAGACCTGGAGTGCTGAAAGAAGCTACCAGCTCCCACGAAGCAAGTGTGGTCATGGTCTGATTTTGAAAAGTCCTTTGGCTCTTACCTTAAGAAGCCCTCAGAGCCTAGCAGAGTGGCATTGCCAAATGGCATTAAAACACTGATTGTTCTGTGCTGTCTGTGACACCACTGTTTGCTCTGTGGCTCACTGTGCCCATGCAATGATACCCACCAGCAGGGGCAACAGGGGTAACTGCCTCCAAAAGCCTGTGCAACACCAAGCTGCCCGGGAAGTATAGAAAGGAAAGCCCTTTTCTCTGAAAGCAATGTTCATCAAAGCAAAATATTCATCAAAAACCTGTTATGAATCTTTTAAACTTTACAAAACTATTTTTAACATTACAGAGTTGCTCATGTTAACAGTGAAAGGGCAAATGTGCTCAGTCAGGTGTTGGTCCATTAAATCAGTTACAAGGTTTTTGACTATAACTTTATTTTAACCAAGGGAAAGGGCAAACTTCAAAAACTGATAGCTATCTTCAAATGAAGATGACAGGCATTCCATCCTCAAATAATCTAAAATCTATACCCAATCAGAAGATCAGTAGGCTTTACCAATATTAACATTTCTATCCTTTCCTTAATGGATTGTTTATTTAGCTGAAGGCCTATGTGTGTGATATGCTATTAGCATATCAAAAGAGGGTTATTTGTTGTTTAACCTACACAGTGTTGAATTCTACGTTTTCATTCTGTTTTTCCTGAGGGGTAAGAGGGTATTTTGAGTATGCTGTAGTAGAAAGAGGAAGGATTTTGAAAACAAAAGTATCTTCATGCAAATTCAGATTCTGTCATTTCCCCCTCTGTGGTCTGGGCAAGTTCATTTCAACCCTCTGAGCCACGGTTTGTTTTTCTACTCACCTAGGTCACAGGTGTCAGTGGCAATTAGGTAAAATTACGTATGTTGGAGCATGCCACATAACAGGGGCCCCACACTTTTTCTATTCCTTTCCTATGTGGTAAGCACCCCTAATAAGTAATCCCACCTGGTCTGTGGAGTCTCCCTGTTACCTGCGCGCCTCAGGTGGCGTGAGCGTGGTGCACGTGAGGCCTGATGGCTCAGGGTGGCGCTGGCCAGGCCCAGCATTGCAAAGATTCCTTCTACTATTCCCAAATTCTTCTCATTTTTGTCCCTATCCCCAGGTCAAATGAAAGGGTATGATCTCTACAATAAAACACAGCCTTACTTCTTCTACAGGCCTGTTGCATACCCCATGGCTGCACATGTCCCGAGGAAATGACGTGAGCACTCCTAAACAATCCCTCGCCCAGCATGCTTACCGGGGAAACCTGGGTTGGTCATGACAACTATTTTTGTGGGACTTTAAAAAGTAAGGTTTAAAAAAAGAAGCAAACAATTATCTATTTGTTTGTGCCATCCTTGGGTTGTTATGGTTAAAAAGGGATAATCGATTTTAAGTTAAATATTCCTCATCTCCTGATCCACCTCTAAGTAAGAGCTTTAATATTTTATAGACTCTGGGGTCCGACCTATTGACCTACGTCCTGGTGTGCCCACGGTCAAGCCGGAAGGGACATCCTTCCCACTGGCTTGCAATCTGGGGGCTGACAACCACCCAGCCAGCCACCCGTCAAAGTCCCTGCTGGTGACTCTCTGCCCCAGCAAGCTGCCTCCCTTCCCCCCTCTGCTTTCCCAAACATCTTGGGCATCTCAAACAATCCAGTTACACTCAGGTTGTTTAAACAAACAGCAGCACAATTCCCCAGCCCAGAGCCCCAGCTGAGGGGTTCCCTTGGACTGACTCTCACCACCTCCACCCCCAACCACAAGCCACTTTCGGGGGAGAGCAGCCAGAGCAGAGACAATGGGCTCCGGGTTAACAGTGGGTAGTTTTCCGTGTCTAAATGTTTGCAGACACTTGGTAAAGTGTCCCAGGCCAAGTTTCCAAAGGACAATACCTCCACACCACTGCGTTTGTTTAAGCAGGCAATCCCAGATAAGAGGGGGTTGCCTCCCCTCTTCAAAAGCCAAGAATGCAAGACAGCAGCTGGAGGCAGTGCTGTGGGAGGTTGGGACAAATTCCACTGGAACAAGGAATACTTGAGCTCCTCTCTCCACTCCCCACCCTTCCTTAAAAGAATAGATTTACCCTAAAGAAAAGGTGAAGTCAGGAGGTTGGTGGAGTTTTTAAAGTATTTCCCAAATAAGACAACTGGGACAAGGTAGAGTGCAATTTTCAATTCCTCAGCCGAGTTGGATCTAGGAGATGCAAGGGGCACTTACAGTTTCTCGCTGAGCAGGCGTTCGGTCCCTGCAGAAGGACTGACTATACCTTCCCCACTGTGTGGCTCACATCATGTGAAATCCCAGTCCATGCCCAACACCTTACATTTCCTGTTGGCATGTTGAAAAGAGAAAGAACCCACCATTCCCACCTCCAGATCCCTCCGGGCCATTTCTGCAAAGGCTGCCATGAAACCCCTAAGGACCCACTGACAGTTGATGGGTACCATCACATGCCTAGCAAATATTTATAGATTATCTACTCAGACTGACTCCATGATGGTACAGGGGTGGGGAACAGAGGTGAGGTATAGACTCTCACACATGATGGAAAGTGGTTAGTGTCTCAAGAGAGGAGCAAACAAAGGCGTGGGGAGTTCAGAGAAGAGATGCCTTCTGGCTGAGAGGTGAGCTGATCAGAGAAAGCTTCGCAGGGGAGGGGGCGTTTGAGTCAGCCCTGGAGAGATTGGGTGAGTGGAGAGGAAGCCAGCTTGGCACCTAGCTAGGAATAAGCTCTTCTCCATGTATCTAGTTCTTCTATTTGTTTGGATCCTTCAGCTGTTGAAACAGATATTCTTATATTAATAGTTTCTGGATCATAGATGTGGAGAATCTCTTGAAAACTGTGGACTCCTCCCCAGAAGAATGTATATAAGCCAAAATAGGGCATACAATCTCAGCCACTGCCCACACTTATCCAGAGATCTCCAGTTAAGAATTCTTGGGATCAAATGTTGGCAGACCCGTTTTTGATAGAAGAATCAAGAGAAAAACAAAATCTCTGTTTACTTATTCTTTATGTTTTTATTTGTATTTTTTCTTTTTTTCTCTGCTCCCCATTATTGATATTTTTTAAATTAAATAATATATTTGTTCTATGAAATCCTAAAGAAGAAAAGAAAGGGCTTCTTCACTTTCCATGTCATTTGAAAAGACCATTGATCTGAAGAGTGACAGCTTGGAAGAAACCAGAAAGTCTTTTGTACCTTCTTTGTTTTGGTTTGTTTTTTAATTGCTTTATTTTTAATATTATGGGTACATTATAGGTATATATTTATGGGTACATGTGATATTTTGATACAGGCATATACTGTTTAGAGATTGAATCAGAGTAATTGGGGTATTCAACACCTCAAGCATTTATCATTCCAAGCATTTATCATTGGAACATTCCAATTTCACTCTTTTATTTTTTTTTTATTTTTTATATTTCATTTTTTGTTTTTTTATTTAGTAGCTAGAGAGAAAATTTCACTCTTTTAGTTATTTTAAAATTTATAATAAATTATTGTTGACTACAGTCACCCTGTTGTGCTATCAAATACTAGGTCTTCTCTTGATCCCAGGAGTTTGAAGCTGCTGTGAGCCATGATCGCACCACTGCACTACAGCTGGGGCAACAGAGCAAGACCCAGCTCTATAAATATATATATATATGTATATATATATATATGTCTTATTCACTTCTATCTTACTCTATCTTTGTACCCATTAACCATCTCCGCTTTATCCCTCTCACTCCCCTTTCCCTCTGGTGACCATCATTCTACTCTCTACCTTCATGAATTCAATTGTGTTCATTTTTAGCTCCCACATGTGAGAACATACAAAATTTATCTTTCTGTGCCCAATTTATTTCACTTAACATAATGTCCTCTGGTTCCATCTATGTTGTTGCAAATGACAGGATTTCATTCTTTTAGTGGCCGAATAGTGCTCCATTGTGTATACGTACCACATTTTCTTTATACATTCGTCCATTGCTGGACACTTAGGTTGATCTTTTGTACCCTCTTTAGATTACAAATTCTAAAGGAGGGTTTTCAAAAACCAAAAAACTGACACTCTCAAAATGGCTTTCACAAAGGAATCTAAATCCTTTAGATTAGGATATAGATCTGAGACTTCAATGACCTCAGCATCTTCTACAATATCTGAGAGCCATGAGCACAGGTGGAGAGTCTGACTTAATGGCACTCCACAAAGATGGGACAGTGTGTCTCTGAGCCTTGCTCCTGGTCTGCGCACCACACATCTTGTTTGAATGAATAAATCAATGATTGAGGGAGTGGATGAGAAGTTTTATGATAGAGCAAATGGGACAGATATACATGGGGTTTTGATGAGAGTGAAAATGTAGGCTACTTTATACTATAGTTCATTCCAGAACACTTGTGTGTAAATAAAATAGATGTTTGAGAGATTAATTTGATTAGCTACCTAAAATATATATTGCCAGACAAGCTCACAATTTAAAGGTATCAGACTACAAATCCTGGTATCTCTGAAAAATATTTTTAAATTTTTGAGCTGGCTGTAAACTCACATGCAGTTGTAAGAAATAATACAAAGAGACCTTGAGTTCCATCTACCCGATTTCTTGGGTACTGATTCTTCTCACTTTATTCTTTTTTTCGAAATTGTTTTGGCTATTCGAGTTCCTTGTCTTGTCCATGCGTATTTTGGAATCATCAAAATGGCATATGCCCCCATGCATCTTGCAAAACGACAGCACGAAATCCCAACCAGGACATTGGCGGCATCACAGAGAAGACACAGGAGAGTTCCAGCACCACAAGGATAACTCCTGCTGTCCTTGCAGAGCCACACCCACCTCCCTTCCACCCCCACCACCTCCTTAATGCCCGGCAATTACTAATCTACTCTTCATTTCTATAACTTTGTCTTCTCTAGAACATTATGAAAATGGAATCATTTTGAGATTGGCTTTTTTTTTCGCTGAGCATAACACCCTTGAGATCCATCCAAGTTGTGAGTATCAGTCATCTGCCTCTCTTTATTGCTGAGTGTGATTCCATGGTGCGGCTGTGCCACAGTTTGTTTAACCACCCACCTGTTGAAGGACATCTTGGTTGTTTCCAGTTTTGCTATTAAGAATAAAGGTGCTATAAACATCCATGTTCAAGTTCTTGTGTGAACATAAGTTTTCATTTCCCTGGGACAGATGCCCGGGAGTGTAATCGTTGGGTCACATCATAGATGCATACTTAGTTCTTTTAATAAACCTGACAAACTGCTTTCCAGAGTGGCTGAACCATTTTACATCCCTGCCAGCAACATATGCTGGTCTTCCACACATCTTCGCAAGAGTGTTGTCACGCCTTTTGTTTCGTCATTCTGGTAGGTGTATAGCGATATTTCGTTGTGGTTTCCATTGTCATTTCCCTAATGACTGATGGTGTTGAACATCTTTTCATGTTTTTATTGACTACCTGCATTCCTCCTCAGTGAAATGTCTCTTCTTGTCCTTTGCCATTTTCTAATTGGATTGTTTGGTGCTTTTACTATTGAGTTTTGAGGGTTCTTTATGTAATCTAGATATCAGTTCTTTGTCCGATATGTGGTTTCCAAATACTTTGTCCCAGTTTCTAACTTGTTTTTTCATCCTCTTCACATGGTCTTTCAGAGATTAAAAGTTTTTAAGTCTAATAAAGGATAGTTTATCAACATTTTAAAGAAATAAATCATGCTCTTGGTGCCAAGTCTAAAAATTCTTTGCCTAGCCCTAGGTCCTAAAGATTTTCTGTGATTTTTTTTCCTATGATTTTTATTTTTTAAGTCTATGATCAATTTTGACTTAATTTTTATGTGAGGTGTGAGACTTAAGTTGAAGTTCATTTTCTTTCTTTCTTTCTTTCTTTCTTTCTTTCTTTCTTTCTTTCTTTCTTTCTTTCTTTCTTTCTTTTTTTGCCTATGGATGTCGATTTTCCCAGCACCATTTATAAAGGGCTATTTTTCCTCCATTAAATGTCTTTTGCACATTTGTTAAAAATAGTTGGGTGTATTCATGTGAGTTCATTTCTGAACTCTCTACTCTGTTCCATTGATCTATGTACCTATGTCTCTGCCTATAATACCACACAATTTTGATTACTATGGATATGTAATATAGAGAGATATATAATAAGTCTTGAAATCAAGTAGGTTGATTCTTTCCCCTTTAGTCTTCCTTTTCCAAAATTGTTTTAGCTATTCTAGGTCCTTTGCCTTTTCATAAAAGTTTTAGAATACTCAAAGTCTTGCTGGAATTTTGATAGGAATTACATTAAACCTGTATTTCAATGTGGGGAAAATTGACATTTACTACAATGAGTCTTCCAGTGCATGAGTGTGGTATACCTCTCAACTTATTTAGATCTTGTCTGGTTTCTTTCATCAGCATTTTGTAGCTATCAATATACAAGTCCTATGTGTGTTTTATCATACTTATTTCTCTTTTTCTGAGCTATTATAAATGGCATAGTATTTTTTGTTGATGTTTCCATATAGAGACATTGTTGTTGAGGATATAGTAATACATTTGTTTTTTATGTGTTTATTTTGTATCCTGTGACCTTGTTAAACTGAATCATTAGTTCTAGAAGGTTTTTTTTAAAAAAGATTCCTTAGGATTTTCTATGTAGACAATCATATTATGTATAAATAAGGACAGTTTTATTTTTTATTTTTAATCTATATGTCTTCTATTTTTTTCTCTTGCCCTATTGCACTGAGTAACTTCCATCACGACGATCAGTGTGAGTGGTGACAGCAGACATCCTTACCTTCTTTCATTGTCAAGTATGATGTTAACTGTAGGTATTTTACAGATTCTTTTTTTTTTTTTTTTTTAGTTTTTGTTGTTGAGACAGGGTCTCACTCTGTTATCCAGGCTGGAGTGCACTTGTGCCAACAGCCAACACAGCCCACTGCAGCCTTGAACTTCTGGGCTCAAGCAATCCTCTTGTCTCAGCCGCAAGCCTATAGATGTTCTTTACCAAATTGAGAAAGTTCTCCTCTATTCCTATTTTTCTGAAAGTTTTTATCAAGAATGGATATTGAAGGCCAGGTGTGGCAGCTCACACCTGTAATCCCAACACTTTGGGAGGCTGAGGCAGAAGGATCGCTTGAGGCCAGAAGTTTGAGACCATCCTCGGCAACATAGCAAGACACCATCTCTACAAAAAAACAGGCAGGTGTGGTAGCACACGCCTGTAGTCCCAGCTACTTGGGAGGCCTAAGCAAGAGGATAGCTTGAGCCCAGGAGTTCAAGGCTGCAGTGAGGGAAGGGAAGGGATGGGAAGGGAAGGGAAAGGGAGGAGAGGGGAGGAGAGGGGAGAGGAGGGGAGGAGAAGGGAGGGGACAGGAGGAGAGGGGAAGGGAGGGGAAGAGAAGGGAGGAGAGGGGAGGAGACGG
>CAUYRT010043138.1:0-11368 GCA_963574885.1 Lepilemur ruficaudatus | reverse complement strand
AATACCACCACCATTTGAGCACCATAGTGTTAATCAGTCAGTACCAATTTGATGATAGCGAGTACATGTGGGGTCCATTCTGCCAGTCTTGTGTCACCTCACTTCGAATAATGGGCTTAAGCTTAATCCAGGATAATATAATCAGTGCTAGTTCAGTGTTGTTTCTTAAAATTGAGTAACATTCCATTGTGAACATATACCAAATTTTAATAATCCACTCATGAATTGACGGGCACTTGGGTTGTTTCCACAACCTAGCAATAATCTTCTTATTTATTAATCAACATGAAAAGTCTGCCAACAATAGCTCTCAGCTAATTATTGCTAAGATAAGAAAACGTTATTGCATTTGACAAATAATTTGTACGTTAACTAGAAATTTTAAAATAACATTTGTTCAGACTGCCAAATGTGGTTGGATGATATGATTTTCAAACAAATGTATTTTAAGGAAACATGTGTTTCACATTTTGAAAAGCATTTTACCATTAATTTTTTAAAATTGTATCAAATTATTTCACACTTTTATTTAGAAGCTGATGTATGTATAGATCATCTGATATGATGCCTATTATATTAAAATATCCTAAAATTATCAAGCTTGTATTACTACAATTAAAACGTATTTTTCCTGGTAGATGATTATTTCAACTTTTTTCTAGATTTGACTTGGTAGGTTTTTAAAAAATATTTAGCATCTATGTTCATAAATGCAATTATCTATAGAATTAATTTATCATGCTGGCTCTGTCAGCATTTTTTTATTCAGCATTATGGTTTCATTACTGATATAATTTTAATATTCAACTTGAGAAAATATGAAAGTCTTTGCTTTTGAATCATTTTTCCAAAGATTCTGTAGTGACCTCTAGCAACTGTACCCTTGTTCCAGAAGGTGGTTACCCCCTGGCCAGTGGCAGCACCTCCAGCCAGTTCTAGGGCTAGGAATATGTCATTAATGCAGCATAGATCCTGTCCCTTCTGAATGTTTGGTCAGATATTCAGTTTTACACCTCCTGATTTTCTGATTCTGTAGGCCAGAGCTCTTCACCTCTCTGCTCCACATTTGATGGTAAGATGGATGCTGCCAATCAATCTATCCTCTGCTCCAGATGCCTCTATCATTTCTGGAATGTCTCCTTAAATTTCTTCTTCAATAATCCGTGCATGAGACACCTGAAATGCCTCTAACTTCAAAAGAGCTGGTGACTTTGTTGGTCTACAGATCATGCCCCTGGGTTAAAAACTGTCACTTACTCAGTCAATTAGAATATCCCAAACCCGTTTTTATGAGACAACTGAGAATACAATCTTCTTTTGGTGACGAAGGCGAAGTATGACTGAAACAACCATAAACTATTTTCCTCCACAGCAAGAGTACAATTGTTTTATTTTGGGAAATATGCAGAAATTCTTTTATATCTGAATTGTGATGAATGCAGATGTTAGTTACATTGTTGTACTTTTCTTCCTCTTCTTAGTGTGTTTCAATGTCTTCTTGGTGTAATTTGGAAGACTGGGGTGCCCACAGGTCCATCCCAGATCTAGCTCTTTAACCCTGTTCCATTCTTTTACGTTCCCAGTACTACTGAAATTTTTGTCTTTTATTTTTATCAACCTGCATATATGTTAATGTGAAGTTGAGATGATCTTCCTTTAACAAGACATTTTAAAGTGAAATTGACCTGACGCCTGGCCTCAGGCTCCACCTTCTTCCTGGGCTTGCCCTGTGTCCACACTGAGAGCTGCTGCTGTCCTGTCAGAACGGCTGCCTCAGGGACTCAGAATGCATCCTGACAGCCGGCCAAGTATGCCTGGAACTTACCTGGCACATCTTGGAATCCGAATTTATTTAGCTGATATTAGATATTTTCTTTAATATAAAATAATTTATGTGGGATTTTTAGTATGTATGTTGAAATAAATCATTGTTCTTCTCAGAGTCTCTGGATTCTGAATATCAAAGTGAAAGTTGAAGAACATTAAGGAGGTATGGGTAGCTCATACTTCAATACCAATTTTAGCTTTTCTAATAAAGCAAAACTGCTATTGGATATTACGGTAAATGATCCCTTACGGTGTAGGCAAGGTGAAATGAAAATAGTAACACTTATATAGTGAATTTTAGGATATTAGGGATATTTTAAGCATAATAAAAAATGCAGTCATGTTTGGTGAAAAGATCAGGTCAAGATTATTTATTTAAACTGAAATTGGAGTACAAAAAGATCATATCAAACATTTTGATCAGTTTCAATGCTATTTTTATCCTTGTCAATTACCTTTGGACCTTGCCTCCTTTGACACAAACTGTCTCTTACCAGACTTAGGGCTTTGCTTTTGTTTTACAGGTGATGAAATCTCATGTTTCTACAGCTTCGTATTTTCTTCTATTCCTCAAATATTCTCTCCAAAGATCATTTTTGTTTTATGATAAGAAAATGGAAATTATTCAGAGCAAATACCATTAAGAAATACATAGAACGAATGTTTCATTAATAGTACACCTATGATAATTAAACATCATTTAGATAAACAAGGCAAAGGAGAACACAACTCTTCACAATGATCTAAAAGTTGTATACCTTGCAGATTACAAATAATGAATTGGAGCAGTAAAAATTACAATGCAGAGTGTTTGGAGTACAAATTTAAAAAAATGGTATATTAGTTTCCTATTGTTTTTGTAACAAATTATCACAAGTTTAATGGCCTAGCGCAATGCCATTTTATTATGTCACAGCTCTGAAAGTCAGAAGTCTGAAGTGGGTCTTACGGACCAAAACCAAGGCGTCGGCAGATCTGTGCTCCTCCTGAAGACTCCACGAAGGCCTGTGCCTTTTCCAGCTTCCAGTGGCCGTGTCCCACGCTGACTGTGACCCTCCTGCGTGACTGGAGGATGATTACGTTGGATCCACCTGTATAGTCCCGGATGATCTGCTCTCATCAAAATTCTTAGACTAATCCCATCAAAGGGTGGGGACCCTGCGGCCTTGGGGCCACACGCGGCCTTCCAGATACTGGAATGTGGCCTTTTGATTGAATCCACATTTTACAGAACAAATCCGTGAAGTTTGGATTCAGTCGAGGGGCCGCCCTTGGGGATCCAAAGGCCACATGTGGACTGGAGGCAGCAGGTTCCCCACCCCTGTATATTTTGTCACGCATTATTAAATGATGTCCTATGAGAAACAATTGATTTATATGTGTCATATGATAGGTGACACTTGGATAAAAGTCAGGGAAAATAATCAAACATATTTACATACCTTGATTTTAAATCTTCACTGTTATTGTTATTTCACATATTTGTTTTACTCTTTCTTGATGTGGTTTTAGACTTCTATCATTTACCACAGGTTTGTGTCCTAAAAAAAATAATTGTTTTATGTTGGTCAGATAATAAATGAAAATAGGGTAAGAGCGAAAATAAATGAAGTATTTATAAAGTACTTAAATGGATAGAATCTAAATTATAATGAATAAATATTAATTTAATCAAACTTGCAAGTAGATATTTTACTGTTTTTAATGATACGGAGTTATCGATTTGCTAATGTTTTAACTTATGTTTCTTACTTATCATTATCTTAGATAGTCATAGTGGCTAAAGTGATCTATATTACCAGGGGTTTACTTATTAATGCATCATTCAGGATTCAATATGATGCTCTGGGCAAACTAAATAGCCACTGTTTTTTTTTTCAGAGACAGAGTCTCGCTCTGTTGCCCGGGTTAGAGTGCCGTGGCATCAGTCTAGCTCACAGCAACCTCAAACTCCTGGGCTCAGGTGATCCTCCTGCCTCAGCCTCCCGAGTAGCTGGGACTGCAGGCACGCGCCACCATGCCCAGCTAATTTTTTCTATATATTTTAGTTGGCCAATTAATTTCTTTCTATTTTTAGTAGAGACGGGGGTCTCACTCTTGCTCAGGCTGGTTTCAAACTCCTGATCTTGAGCAATCCTTCCGCCTCGGCCTCCCAGAGTGCTAGGATTACAGGTGTGAGCCACCGCACCCGGCCTGAAATAGCCACTGTTGAGACAGCGAGCGTGAGCTCCCTAAGGCAGGGTCTTGTCCCCTTGCCTTCCTTGCCGCGTCTGTGTTTCTTAGGCCAGTGCTGGGAACTTAGTTGGTGCTCTAATATATTTGTTGAATTAAAAATACTAAATATTATGATAATTCTGCCAGAAGGTTTCTACATCTCAGTTCTTATTTATATTTGTTTGTTAGAAAACTTTTTTTAAAAAATGCTGTATTAATTAATGTATAACTATCTCCTTGAAAGGAGGCATTTTTAATAGACAAAGTAATGGCATATTTTAAGGGTTTCAGTATAAATGTTATGTTTTTTTCAACAGGTTAGAACAGTGTGTCTATTATTGATCATGCTACTCAGCAAAAACTTGATATATCCTCCACACATTCAAGACAATAAACCCTACTTTTCTAAAAATGACTAACATTTCAAGATACAACCAAAATCCTAAGTCAGTTTACTGAATGTCGTTTTAACTCCTAAGCTAGCAAATTACAAACAAATACAAAATTCAGAGCTGACATTAATGTTTGGAACGCACTCCGGTTCTTAATGCAGATGCTATCACATTTAGCAGCCCTCTCTTGTGATCAATTGTCAGTTATTCAGCAAGGCATTTGATTACTGTTAAGATCATTGACAAATAAAACTTTGTCAATGCATGTTGTTACCATGCACAGAACCTTCTAGTAACTGGAGAGAAAAGGTAGTTTCAGAAGAATTAATTGGAAATATCAGTTTACTCTCCTAAGCCATGAATCAGTTACTTTGAAGTCTTTATTTCATAAGGACTTTGTCATTTTGCTTGTTTTATTTCCCCAAATTTTGGCAGATTATAATACATTGTCAAAGTGTATATCCTTGAAGAGAGAAATGTGGGATGCATTTAAATGCACTTGGTACTAACTAAAGAAGCACAAAATTAGTGTGGCATACTTTCTTTAGCTTAGAAGAAAAGGAATATCTCACATCATATGATTAGCTGAATAATGTAAAGCAAGGCATCTTTTAATAAATTCAGTACTTATTAATATGTGAATTTAAGCCAATAATCTTCAACTGTACAGCAGAAAAGTTAAACTGTATCTCAGTAAGGGTACATAATAAATCAGATGACAATTTCTTGTTAAAATAGTGTATTGCAGAGTATCAAATAACATTTTCTTGATTCATATTTTTAAGTTACTGTTATAAGTCCAAGAAAATATGAGTAAATAAAGATGGAATAAACATATAACAAATATTTTGAGAAGTGGGGAAGTATAGACTTTATCTATTCATGGAAATAGTCAATTAATTACCTTATGATGTTTTTCCACATGGCAGACTTTGAATTTATCTGCAGATACATTTCACTAATTATCCAACACACTTGAAAATTACCTAACAATTTTATGAGAAATTTTGAGAGAAAAATAATTTTATAAAATACTTTGGCATTAATTCATGGATATTTATTGTATATCTTCACTGAATTGAAATAATTATAGATGGAATGAACAATTATGAGGAAGAAATTCATGGCATTTTTCACCTGGAAAATCATATTCTCATTCCTTCTATTCATGATGCTGTAATAACAGGTTAAGAGATGGACAATTCTGTCCTCAAACATTGACTTCTCAAGCACAATAAACACCTGGTGTTTAACTCTTGTTAATAAAGTCAAATCTGTTAAATATTATATGTTGCATACACAAATGTTTCAGAAGTATAGTAAACAAGAATTGCAGGCTAGTGGTGGAAGAGCCAGAGAGTCAGGGTGTCCTTGGATAAATGTCTCAATGACATCACACAGGTGGATGGCCGTGCTGGCACTGGGGTAGTAGTAGGGGTATAGATTGTCTTTTTTTTTTTTTTTTTTTTAGTGGAGTGGGTAAGTGCCTTGGTAAGTACTTTATACATATTGTCTTATTATTTAATCTTTTTTAAACAATCAAGGTAGGTGTTATTATTACCATTTAAATAAATGAGTGAACAAATACTCTGAGATGCAAAGCCACTTGTACAACATGCTACTCTAGATTTCTAGAGCATACATAGAGCCTTTATAATAATTTCTAAGTTATTCACTGGTCTTAGGCTGAAAAAGTCTTATACCCAAATTAAACTCACTTGCATAAAATAATTCATTGGTTTAAACAAGGGAAGCCCAGGAGATGTAGGTTGGGGCTCAAACCAAGGCAGGGACTCCCTTTCTCGTGGCTGTTTCTCATCTCTACCCTTCTCGGCATGTGAGTTTCATACTCTCAGCTTCTGTGCCCCCAGCACTAGGAGCAGCACGCTGGGGCTGCGGAAGCCCACAGACCACCCACCCAGATCCAGGGTAATCACTGCTGCCCGTCAACGAGATTTAGAAAATCACGTTTTCTGTGTGCCACTGCCATTTCGCCATCTTCGGACCAGATATGTGCTGTTACAGTTTGAATGAAAAGTGATTTTCTTAAAAAGAAGCAAACAAAAAAAAAGACATTCTATGTTCTGTTCTAGACACACAAAACAATGAACACCGAACCAAGGCAGTCGATTCCTGGCTGCCTGGTGCATGCACAGGCACCAATGCCTTTCTTAATAAAATATAATTTAAATTTATTATTTATTATAATACAACAAAGTTACATACAATTAAAGGGACACTTACTTCAAAACCACAGCCAGCCAATAGAGTTAAATCCAAGTTTAGATTCTAAGTCTTTTCTATTTTTCTCGATCTGAACCTCATGTGGCTTGTCATACACAACTTTGAAAACTATGGACTAACAGAAAGATTTAATTATTCATAACATTCTCAATTTAAAATGATAGACAAAACACAGGATGTCTTCAAAGAAAACTCCCATTCTAAAAAGTGCAAAATGGGAAGGAAATGATAGTGAGCTCCAGTCCAGAACTCACACCAGACGATTCCTTCAGTCTTCATTCATGGTCATTCGAGCAAACACGTACTTAGTCCCTGCGCTATGCCAGGTGCTTCTAGGCTCTGGGTGAGGGGCAGGGAGGAAAATAGCAAGGGCTTCTGCTGTCATGGCGCTTGTACGCTAGTAAGAAGATACAGAAATGGAAGAATAATAAACTGAGTAAATACAATGTTATGAGGGTCAGAAAGCAGAAGAGTTATTAAGAAGGTGCTTGAGGGTGCGTGTTAACTTCAGATATTATGGGGGATTGAGAAAGGTCCCTTTGAGAGAGGGGGCTTGATTGATGATGAAGAGCCACCTATGTGGATATGATTGAGAAGAGTATCTGTGGAAAGGAAATAAAATCTGAAAACCTTCAAATTTGGTGGATTTAAGAAATAAACAAAAAGGAAGTTCAGGTCTGAGAAGAGGCAGAGTCCTCATATTTTTAGGTTTTATATGTCACAATTTGGATTTTCCTCTGAGAGTACACTGAGAAGCCTATGGAAGGGTGTGAGCAGAAAAATAACGGATCTGTTCCTTATTCTGAAAAGGCTCATGGGGGACTGTGACAGAGTGGGAGAGCTGACATCCGGGAAGCACACAGGCTGGGCTGGAATACGTGGCTTTAAGGTGATAATAATGACAGTGGAGAAGAGGGAAAATATATGCTATAGAAACAAAAAAATTTGCTAAAGGATTGAACTTCGTGGGTGAGGATTCGGAGATGAATCTTAGCTTTGAGGCCTGAAGTACTTAGTGAATGATCTCATTTAAGGAAGACTACATTTTAGGCACATTGATTTCTGTATGCACACTAGATATACAAGCACAGTGAACGAGAAGGCTACTGCATATACAATCACAGGTTCTTCAAGGGAGACATGAATTGGGCATCTATTAGCAAACACGTTTGAATTTCCCAGATACAGTCAAAAGAACAAAGTCAGCCCAAACTGCCCAAACTGCCAAAGTGCACTTCCCTGGTAGAGGTTGTATTCTTTAGTCAGCCAATTTAGCTGCCCTTGATTCTACACAATGAAGAGAACCCATAACCCTGCTGTCCTCCGTGGGGACACATGAGAAGGCTGTGAGGTTATTTTCTTCAGACATCCAGTGATAGCATAGCCGACTTCCAGTGCCTTCCAGACCCCTCATGAGACAACTCTCAGGGAGGTAACAGGGCCTGAGAGGAAGACTGGGCCCACCGGCGCCAATGTAGGAAGCTGAGACAGGGCTCATAGACATTAGGCCACGGAATTGAGGGAGTGAAAATGTTGAAATTGGTCATGCCCGGCTGAAGGCTTAGGTTCTGACCACAAGGTCTATTTCTGCCTATATTGTATTGACTATACTGTCTTATTGTCTCAGAGAAATGGCACCTAACTCAAGGTGCTTGACAAATACATGTTAACTCGATTTTCCAGTAGAAGAATATTAATACAGTCCCATTATCACTATGAACTTGGAAGATGATCTAGGGTTTAAATCTAATAATAAAAATCAAGGCCATTTCAACACATTATCCGTTGTCAAGACTGCCAGAGAAATGAGTGATGTGAATCGACACCGTGGTTTTGCCCGGGGGAATCTCAGTGTCGTTCTTGGCCTGAGGTTTCCCATCCCCAGCTAACACACCACAGTTCTGTGGCCGTGCTCTGACCCCAGCCTGACTCTCCACTTGGTTTTCTGAATGAGTCTATGAGTTTAAGAATAAATATTACACAAAATCTCCTGTCTTCTTCCTAATTCAGCACTGTAATCACCAAAATCGGCATGATTAGGGTACATGAACGGAATGGTGAGAAAAGCCGGCTACGGCTGCCTTCCCATTTTTCTTTAGAGGATACTGATCCCTTCTTGCTCAGTTGGAATTTCTTGTTTTATGATTATCATCGATACACAAATATTGAAATCTGTAGCTTCTACTTGATATGTTGATGCTACTGTCTAAACCATGATAATTACAAATTTACAGACAATAAACTTTCTTACTTTTCACACATACGGGCTTCTTTACAAAATGCAGTAATTGGCCCAAAGTCAATTGCAAGAAAGGTAAGCTGTTTTGTAGATAAATAGTTACACATAGCTATCCTGTTTTGTGGTGCTTGCTGGCACTGAAATGGTGGAAGTTGCAAAGTTTGAAAGTTTAGTGTTCTCTCTAAGATTATAGTTAATTCTATTTCCATATCATAACTCTCTGTGGCTATTGAAATGATGACTCAACAAAAAGCCAATTACATTTTTGAGAAAATTGCTAATAGATTAGCCACTTAGCAATCATTTTGCAGGCCTATTAAAGGTCTTTCGCGGGAGACAAAGTGGTAGCCAGCATGATATAAATCTCGGACCTCTACACGCCTAAATCCAAAAGCATCAATAAACCATGCTAAAAATAACTGAAACATATAGCTCACATTTGTCACGTAATTCTAAAAGTGCTAATGAAATTGAATATGCCTGTTTTGCTAGAGGAAAGTGTTCTAGAATATCTTGGCAAAATGCTCAATGATCAGGAAAATGGACCAATGGAAAAAGCTATTAGAAGAACAAAGAGATCACTGGAAAAATATTATTTTTATAGATTCAGGGAGAAATCACTTACCACGTGAATTTTTGTGTTTGTTTGTTTGTTTATTTAAAGAAAGGTGTCTCCTTACCCGATATAAAAATGGGCTAACCGATATCCTATTCTCTAGGTTTAAAGACTGGTAGTGTTAGTCAACTACTTGAAAATGTTTAGACTGTGTGCACCATGAGAGGAAGTGCATGCACACAAAGTGGGATCATCTGCTGTGGTTCCAGGAGAGACAAAACATCCTGAGTTATTTCTGGACTCCAGTGAGTGAGTGTCCTTATGCTCAGTAACACACAATCTTAAACTTGTTATGTTTATATATTTAAATGGCTATGCTTTGATTTGTTCTCTTTACCTTTAAGAAAACTTTCTCTTTTAAATTCTAATCTCTATAAAATAAAGTTCTAATTAAATATCATTTTTTTGTGAAATTGAGCAAAGTATTTTCTTTTAAAAACCATGTGAATATACACAGGTGAGAATAACTTGAAACAAATTTGAAGAAGAGATTGAAATAGGGGAAACTGGCCTTACTATATATTATTGTTTTTTATTTCAGCATATTAAGGGGGCACAAATGTTTAGGGTAAATATATTGCCTTTGCCCCACCTAAGACAGAGCTTCAAGTGTGTCCATCCCCCAGACGGTGCACATCACCATTAGGTGTGAATATACCCATCTCCTGCATCCCCCTCCCACCTGCTCGACACCCGATGAATATTACTGTTATATGTGCACTTAAGTGTTGATCAATTAATACCAATTTGATGGTGGGTACATGTGGTGCGTGTTTTTCCATTCTTGTGATACTCCACTAAGTAGAATGGGCTCCAGCTCCATCCAGAATAATACAAGAGGTGCTAGATCACCACTATTTTTTGTGGCTGAGTAGAAATCCATGATATACATATACCACATTTTATTAATCCACTCATGTACTGATGGGTTCTGGGGTTGTTTCCATGTCTTTGCAATTGTGAATTGTGCTGCTATAAACATTCTAGTGCAGATGTCTTTTTTATAGAATGTCATTTTTTCCTTTGAGTAGATGCCCATTAATGGGATTGCCAGATGAAACAGTAGTTCTACTTGTAGTTCTTTGAACTATCTCCATATTACTTTCCACAAAGGTTGTACTGGTGGGCAGTCCCACCAGAAGTGTATGAGTGTTCCTGTCTCTCCACAACCACACCAACAGTTATTGTTTTGGGACTTTTTGATAAAGGCGATTGTCTCTGTACTTAAATGATATATTATTGTGGATTTGATTTGCATTTCCCTGATGATTAGAGATGTTGAGCATTTTTTCAAATGTTTGTTGACTATTAGTCTGTCTTCTTTTGAAAAGATTCTGTTCATGTCCTTTGCCCACTTTTGAATAGGGTTGTTTGATTTTTTTCTTGCTGATTTTCTGAGTTCTATATAGATTCTCTTTATCAGCCCTGTATTAGATGTGTAGCATGTGAATATATTTTCTCCCATTCTGTAGGTTGTCTGTTTCCTCTCATGATAGTTTCCTTGGCTGTGCAGAAGCTTTTTAATTTGATCAGGTCCCAATTATTTATTTTTATTGTTGCTGTGATTGCCTTTGAGGTCTTCTTCATGAATTCTTTGCCCTAGGCTAATCTTGACAAGAGTTTTTCCAACATTTTCTTCTGGAATTCTTATAGCTTCAAACCTTAGGTTTAAGTCTGTTATCCACCGTGAGTTGATTTTTTTTTTTAATTGGGGGAAAACTACAAAGCATTTACAGTACCATGTTTACAGTCACAATTTGTAGTGAGCTGATTTCCCAAGATATATTACCACTCAAGTTGACTTATCTTGTTACATTCAAAAACCTACTCTGTCAA
>CAUYRT010043136.1:0-12239 GCA_963574885.1 Lepilemur ruficaudatus | reverse complement strand
TGCCCCAGCCTCCTGAGTAGCTGGGACTACAGGCATGTGCTACCATGCCCGGCTAATTTTTTCTATATATTTTTAGTTGGCCGATTAATTTCTTTCTATTTTTAGTAGAGACGGGGTCTTGCTCTTGCTCAGGCTGGTTTCAAACTCCTGACCTTGAGCAATCCACCCGCCTCAGCCTCCCAGAGTGCTAGGATTACAGGCGTGAGCCACCGCGCCCGGCCTCTGAAGTACTCTTAAAGGTAGGAATAGGTCAGGCGATGGTGACAGGATCACACACATGTCAGAGGGAATCTGAAAATATGGAAAATGCTTCACTGGCACATGACATTCACATATCAAAAATACTGTGTTTCTGGTGATGTTTAACAGTTGATTGAATCAAAAGAAGGGCTAGGCCGGGCGTGGGGGCTCACGCCTGTAATCTTAGCACTCTGGGAGGCTGAGGTGGGTGGATTGCTCAAGGTCAGGAGTTCAAGACCATCCTGAGCAAGAGCGAGACCTCATCTCTACTATAAATAGAAGGAAATTAATTGGCCAACTAAAAATATATAGAAAAAATTAGCCGGGTATGGTGGCGCATGCCTGTAGTCCCAGCTGCTCGGGAGGCTGAGGAAGGAGGATCGCTTGAGCCCAGGAGTGTGAGGTTGCTGTGAGCTAGGCTGAGGCCACGGCACTCTAGCCAGGGCAACAAGGTGAGACTCTTGTCTCAAAAAAAAAAAAAAGAAGGGCTAACCTGCACCTTATCCATTACCTAAAAGAACAGATTTTGGAGGAGTAGAGTAGATGGGAAATACCTTGATAGAGCCTCACAAGCAGCTGAGAATTTATAGTCCTTGGGCCACAGGGCCCCTTCAGTACTGAATTTTGCCAGTGATTGCTACTGTAGTTAGTATTTCTGGAGGCCTTTTCCAGCAAGGATTTTCTAGACATATCTCTTCTCCCAGCTTCTATATAGTGGCAGTGGAAAAAGCTATGCTATGCAATGAAAAGGGGCAGTCATAAAGATCTGTTAGACTCAGGCTCTAGCATACCTTACGTGGAAGAGAAACTGGGAAACATAGATTTGAAACATCTTTTTTTGTTTTTTTTCTAATCCCCCAGTGTACCAAATTCTTGACCTAGAAAAGTAAAATCACCATAAATTTAAACTTTAACTACTGCCCTTTACCTGAACCGAATGGATACAGCCCAGTTGATTAAGAGATAAATCAAAATAATTTCTTTACCATTATTCCCTATATTTGATTAATTCAAATTATATGCACAGTTTTTTTTTGTGAAGCAGACAAAATCACTGGTAAAAAATATGAGTATGGATTTATTCTGTAGTATATATTTTACTTGAATCTTTCAGTGTCCTCAATATGAAAAGTTAAACATTAATAAATAAGATAGATAACTGGAGCTAATCTTTATCAGATACTCCTTAGTATATTAACACCAATGTAAGATAGTTATTTCCTAAGCTGGAAAGTTTGGGTGCCTTTTTTTTTTTTTAAATGAAGTCAGAGAACTGAATTATGTCTTCTTCTTAGGTTTCCTCTTACTCGACCCAGTCTTTGTAAAAAATGGGAGGCAGCCGTCAGAAGAAAAAACTTTAAGCCCACCAAGTATAGCAGTATTTGTTCGGAGCATTTTACTCCAGATTGCTTTAAGAGGGAGTGCAACAACAAGTTACTGAAGGAGAACGCTGTCCCAACAATATTTCTTTGTACTGAACCACATGACAAGGTAATACGTGTTTTAAAGTATTGGGTTGTTTTCTATTTATAAAATTAATGTGTTCATTATGGAAAATTTAGAAAATTAGGAGTTAATGTTAAGAAAATAAATGTACCTGGAACCCATCACTTGTAAATAACCACTGTTAACAGTGATATACTTTTTAAAAACACAAAATAGTTTATTAAAATGAAATATCCTCACTTTAATAAACTCAATTTCATTTTGTAACTTATTTAAAGATCACTCTGTACCGCCACTTGTATGTTGATAAGTTTTAGGTTTTCTTTGTTAGTGACAGCTTAGTTTCAAAGTACTTTTTTCTCCTCAGTTTTAAGTGCTTAGTATTAATTAAATCTAATCATTTTATCTCTTTCTTGCATCACACTTCTTCAGGTAGAAAAGTTTAATTAAAACTGAGAATATTTTCTCATTTTGGAATGTTTCTATACCACAGAGTCACAAAAAAATTCTAATATTTCTTAAATTCCACAGGTTAATTGTTTTAAACTATTATTTTTAGTCACTAAATTCAAGCATATTCTGTATTACCGTTTTAGAAGGAAGAGCTTCTGGAGCCACAAGAACAGCTTCCCCCACCTCCTCCAACACCTCCCATTTCCCAGGTTGATGCTGCTATTGGATTGCTAATGCCTCCTCTTCAGACCCCCGATAATCTCTCAGTTTTCTGTGACCACAACTACACTGTGGAGGATACAATGCACCAGAGGAAAAGGATTCATCAGCTGGAACAGCAAGTTGAAAAACTCAGAAAGAAGCTCAAGACCGCACAGCAGCGATGCAGAAGACAAGAACGACAGCTTGAGAAGTTAAAGGAGGTTGTGCACTTCCAGAAGGAGAAAGACGACGTATCAGAAAGAGGTTATGTGATTCTACCCAATGACTACTTTGAAATAGTTGAAGTACCAGCATAAAAAAAATGAAACGTATATTGATTTTTAATGGGGCAATACCACATATCCTCTTCTAGCATATATAGGAGTTTCATTTGAAAAAATAACACTTGATTACTTATATAAAAACAATTCAGAATATTTTTTTAAAAAAATAAATTCGATATATACTGTAAATTTATAAAATTTTTGTTTGTAATTTCAGGGTTTTTACATTTTAACAAAATATTTTAAAAGTTATAAACTAACCTCAGACCTCCAATGTAAGTTGGTTTCAAGATTGGGGATTTTTGTTTTTTGACTATTTACAGAGATAATGTAAAAGTAAAATGCAAAGAGAATGAGAAGAAGTAAGAATGATTTAAGTTTAAATTTTAAAATGAATATACTGTCTATTGAGATAACTTAGTTATATTTTAAATCAGAAGTATGGGTCAGATCATAGGATGCACACACTTATATACATTCTCGTTTGTAAAGTTAGCAGGTTCATTTATCTTTCTGAATCGGTTGTCAAGGATAAATGGGCATGTCAATATTTGGAGAAAAAGATTTAGTTGTCTTCAGAGCAGAAAATGAAGAGTCATTCCATATCTAATCAATAAATAACTTTATAAAGAATGGATTTTTAACAAGTGGGCCCCTATTTTCTCCACCCACTGTCTAACATTATAAAATTAAAAGTGTATTTCAGTGGAAGAAACATTCTGTAATAAATAAAATCAGGCATTGTTATCAGTGAAGTAATTAAAATAGGGGCCTGATCTGTGATATGCTTTTTTCTCTCATTACCCCCTAGCTAAAGGACATCCAGTTCCCCAACAGTAGTTATATCTGCATCCAAGTCTCTAACAAATGTGTTGTTAGTAGAGTTTGATTTCTATCCTAATGTGGTAACCTTGCACTTGACTGATTGATTTTGGTCAAGGCACCACATAATAAATGATTTCTTCACTTTTAACACAAGTTAGAAATTATATCCTGTTTACTTAAATGAGTGATTTATATTCAAAAGCAACCTAGTAGGTAGTTTTTATTTTACTGAATGTTGATATAAGCACAGAGGTTTCTGTTCAAACTGTGAGTTGTGTTCTGACTTTGTGAGAAATCTTGCATTATTTGAAATGAAAATATGTTCTGAGTAAACACATTGCTATAGGAATTCTCTATTTAGATTTAAAATAAACTGTTTCACTATAATTACTACTTTTATATTTCAGAGTACACTGAGATAGTTGAACAGTAATAGACTCTTTAAGACAATATTAAAGATGTGAAACAATGATGTTCAAAAGTGTCTTTTGTAGACCTGGTTTTCATTGTAATTGCCATGCTGCCAGTGGATAGCACTTTGATTCATGGAGATTGGATATTTTATGAACCAGCATCTCAAAAATAGAAATAATGATTAGATTACTTAAGTTACATAGTCTGATAACATCATTTATAACTAACTAATAAATCAGAGGACTTTTACTGGTTATTCATGGAACTTTAACGGTTTTTAGAAGCTAACAAAGTCTCTTCAAGTAGCTTATTCTTTTTTTTTTTTTTTTTTTGAGACAGAGTCTCACTCTCTTGCCTGGGCTAGAGTGAGTGCCGTGGTATCAGCCTAGCTCACAGCAACCTCACACTCCTGGGCTCAAGCAATCCTTCTGCCTCAGCCTCCCGAGTAGCTGGGACTACAGGCATGCGCCACCATGCCCGGCTAATATTTTCTATATTTTTAGTTGGTCAATTAATTTCTTTCTGTTTTTAGTAGAGATGGGGTCTTGCTCTTGCTCAGGCTGGTCTCAAACTCCTGACCTTGAGCAATCCGCCCACCTCGGCCTCCCAGAGTGCTGAGGTTACAGGCGTGAGCCACCGTGCCCGACCCAAGTAGCTTATTCTTACATTAAATTTCTCTAGCAGTTTCTGGAGGATATGTGGGTATTTTGAAAAGTATATATCTTCAACCTAAATCATTTTCTACATAAAATAGGTTCTGTTCAAGCATGGTGAAACTCAGTCTGAAACGGGGACCAGGTCTTAATCTGGATCAAATGGGGAGAATACAAGACCCATGTTTGAAATTTGCTGGAAGTTGAAATTTATTCTAAGCACATACAGTAAGATACTAAAATTTCCATTTTTATGTGACATAATCTGGCCATAGTGGCAAGAAGTAATTGTTTCTTAACAGAACTGCTGGGAGAACTGTAGAATTATAGAATTTTAGAATTCGAAGGGATTTAAAAATTACTGAACAATAATCTAACCTCCAAACCCTTCTATTGCATCCCTGGTAAGTGGTCATCCATTCCCTGTTTGCAATTTACATTTAAGCAGTTATTCTGCTTAGGTTCTTTAAAATGGATTTCTAGATTAGAATAGAATCAGTTGCCACTCCTTTTATACTTCTTTATAATGCAAATGTAACTTCACTTTGAACTGCTGCTTAGTTTTAACTATCACATTCCAAACTGAAGTTTTAAATTTTTAAAAAACGGTTTAAATGTTTACTAATTGTACACTGTTATATGTACTAAAAATAATTCTGTCATTGTGGTAATAAGAACATATTAGCAAAACTTTTTAACTGGAAGTCCAAGTACAAGGGGATTTTTTTCTTTTTAACTATAATTTGTGTGATCCCTTTCTTAGAAGTATAACAATAATGGTAAAGGCATATGAGTATTTCACATGATATGAACTTTTTAAGCTTAATATTCCTTGATCATCTTTTATTATTAAATCATATATACAACATCTATGGCTTTTATAAAGTCAGTAGTAAGCAACATATTTAAAAATCTGTTTGATATATAAAAAGAAAATTCCATTTGTGTTACAGAATTTTAAAAAGATAGTCCACGCTGAACAGGATTTTTACCAAAAAGCACATTTGCCTGCTTGGTCTTACCTTCCTGGTATTGGGAGAGTGATGTGAACTGAGGGACATTTCGCTTGGCTGATGGTAACTGGTGTTTCTGGTATTATGGTTTTATATGATGTTGTGTTTTAAAATACAGTCACTCACATAAAAGAAGACTGAAGAGCAAACACAGTGATTTTCAAATAAGTAAAACAATTATAATTATACTTCAGTAGAAAAGTTTGCTCAAAATAATGTTCTTATAATTCCATGTCTTGATAACTTTTTTACCTTGGATATGGCTTTATTCCACTGATTTTTCTGAATGGTAAATATTTTTTAAACTAAAAATCTGTTGAGAATTTTTATTTGTTCTTTTCTAAATTCAAAGTATTTTATGTCTTGAGATTATCAAAGTTTCATTTTTAAAATATTCTAAGGGATACAAATAAACTTCATTGTTTAAAACTGGTTTTGGTGAGGTAAACTGCAGAATACCAACAATAGCTGAATAGATGAATGACTTCCACAGTGGCTGCATGAGGAGCTCTGCTGACCCACTTTGCAGTGTACTGGCTAAAATTTTTTTGTTAAACAAGCATTTAAAGTCTCTGGAAATTTTCCTAAGGAAATACAGCAAATGAAGAAACATTCAGGAAAATCTACTCAGTCTCCATAAGAACATTAGGAGTCTGTGGCATTTCTGCCACACCCATTTTCTCCCTAAGCAGCCCCCTCCATCCCAACTCAGTGCCACAGAAGCTCCCCTGAGTGTGACTCAGAAGACAGTGCTCCCTTTACCCCAACTGGGATCTCCCAGGGAGGGGCGGGCTGCCGGTGTTTCTCATGCCTCTCCAGTTTTGTGTTGCTGAGGACAGTCTAGCCCAAGAGGTCAGGGACTTCTTCTACCCAGGTCCAACTCAAGTTGGAGGCTGTACCCTAGGTATGGCAGGCCCAGGACACTGGGGTCCTGATCAGCCTCTCCCTACTTCACTCATAAGGTGGAGTTTCCATGCCAGGAGAGGGAAGCCAAGAGGAGGAGAGGCTACTGTCTGCTTATATAGCAGGTATGCCAGTCCTAGAGAGGCATGCTGCTCTCCTGGCTCCAGAGCACTGGCTCAGGTGTTTCCCAGGGGAAATACAGGTTATAACAACAGAAAGCTCTGAAGCTTTCCCCAAAGGAATTGACTTTGGAACAGTGTGGGGAAATTGAAGCCTAAGGGTGCTCTCAAAAACGATGGAGAAATCTGTGTTAAGCAATTAAGAGGAAGCTGGTAGCTCCTTGACAGCAATAGCTAAGTTGTAGGCTAGCTGATTTACCGGAGAGAACCAGAGAAAGAAGGACCTTCCTGGAGTCAGATCAAACCTCAAAAACTAGCCTCAAAACCTACCCCTGAATAGGGGCCTAAATGTAATTGAGTCAGACTGTGGAGCCGTGTATACCTCAGAGTATTGCCAAAAACAATACAGCGATCCAATGGCAATTGGATCCTAACAGCTGAGTGTGGTATCACCAACGGCAGGCAGGTTAACAAACCTGGGAAATAGGCAGTCAAAGACAGCACTGCTAAAACCGCTGTCATCCCCAGTGATTATGGGCACGCTCAAGGCTGCACTGTCTATGAAATCAGAGAGTTTACACTGAAGAAGATAAAAACTTCATTAAATTAGTCCAGCCAAGTAATGAAATAAAAGCACAAACAATGACAGCAAGCCCTGAAGGTGGGGGTGGTTGGGTGGCTGGAATCAGTGTCTAGAAATCCTACAACATATTAAATATTAACTCAAAGTCTGTTCTGAAACCACCAGTTTTCCCATCAACATCTCTTTTCTGTACAAGGATCCCTCCTATCTCCTTCGTCTTCTCTAATCTGTAGCAGTTTTTCAGCCTTTGTTTTTCATGACCTCAGGGGAAAGTGCACTGGGTGGCCTCAACCAAGCTAGAGCTGAGAGTGAGGGTGGACCCTGTGCAGGAGCATGTGGCTGTGATGGGAATAGGTCCTTGCTGGGGGCCACAGAGGAGCAGGGGCCACATTGCTGTGGATGCGGCTTTCCCAGCAGCCGTTCTCAGCACAGATGCACTTAAGCAGTGGTCGTGACCGCCCTTCCCTGCCTGGTGTTTCCCTGCAAGTTAGGGCTTGCCTCAACCTCAGAGGTCCTGCCTGCATCTGGCTCCTGCTTTAGTAGGAGGAGCCCAAGAAAGACAGTATGGGCCAACCTGGGCATTGTGAAATGGAGAGATCACTATGACAAATAAAAGGGATGTGGTTTATTCAAGCCCATGCTGGTGAAACAACTCATGCAGCTGCCATTCAGGAAGTGCCTGCTGCTACACTAAAGCCTCACAATGACCTTGTGGAATAGCTTTTAATATTAGAGATCCAATATCATAGAGGAGATGAGGGGACAGGCCCAGATGGCTTTGGAAGGGCACCCATCTGTTTGTCAAGAAGCTGACCCCAGGCTGGGCGCGGTGGCTCACGCCTATGATCCTAGCACTCTGGGAGGCCGAGGCGGGAGGATCGCTCAAGGTCAGGAGTTCAAAACCAGCCTGAGCAAGAGCGAGACCCTGTCTCTATTAAAAATAGAAAGAAATTAATTGCCCAACTAAAAATATATAGAAAAAATTAGCCAGGCACGGTGGTGCATGCCTGTAGTCCCAGCTACTCGGAAGGCTGAGGCAGGAGGATCGCCTGAGCCCAGGAGTGTGAGGTTGCTGTGAGCTAGGCTGATGCCACGGCACTCTAGCCTGGGCAAGAGAGTGAGACTCTGTCTCAAAACAACAACAACAACAACAACAACAACAAAACAGAAGCTGACCCTGCAGGTCTGACAGGCCGAGCCCAGAGATTGCATTTAGAGGTCCCTAATTCTAAAAAGGCCATTTCCTAGTTTAGGAAGTTCCCATGGCTATGGCTTCACCTAAGTGTTCCCACCACACCCAGGTCCTCAAACCAAGACTGTTAACATGGGAGGGTCCTTCTATGGGACACTCGCATGATGTGTTCAGCTATCTTAGTCCATTTTGTGTTGCTATAAAAGAATAACTAAATCTGGGTAATTTATTAAAAGAAGACATTTATTTAGCTCAGGTTCTGCAGGTTGAGAAGTTCAAGGGCATGGCCCTGTCTTCTGGTGAGGGCTTTCATGCTGCAATGGTGGAGAGGCTTGAAGGGGAAGTGGACATGTGGACATGTGTGAAGAGGGGGAAACCTAAGGGGCCTTCTGGTCACTACCTGGAGAACAGCCCCAAACCGTTCACAAGGGACCTGCACCCAGAGCCCGTGCACCTCCCACTAAGCCCCACCTCCAGCACCGCCACACTAGGGACCAAATTTCAATATGAGCTTTGGTGGGTTCAGACAAACCATATCCAAACCACAGCGGCAGCCATCCCCGCCCAACCCAGCCCTTCCCCACAGGAAGGTGGAAGAACAGGGGATCTTTGCACTTTGTCTTTCTGCCTGAGAGTTTCTAAGTAAACACTATTCTTCATTTATGTCATGGTGCTAGTGATAGGTGGATTTGTAACCCTTTTGCACAAAAGACTCATGGAAGTTAATTAACTCACCCAAGATCTCACAGCCAGCAAATGGTACAGCTGGTATTTGAAACTGGGGTTCCAAATGTCAATTTTCCTGACTTTTATGAATCCCATCAGCTACGCACTGTCTCTTAGTTTTTGCAACACAGTGTAAGGCAATCTCCTATACTTCCCAGCATTTCCCTATTCCAATTATATGATGTTGCTAAAATACTGATATTACACGAAGCAGCTAAATAACAAATCAGAACAGTGTGTAACTAAAGGCCATAATCAGTGGTTGCTACACATAACATGACTGGCTGTTTGGTACCTTCTTGCCTTTGATCCATTGTTCTCCCAGCACCAGGGTGATGCCTCTGACCTTTCTGGTCTCCTAGTAGGCCTGCTGCCTCTCCTTTGTGTCTCCCCTGGACTTGGTGGAGATTGTTTATTACAACACCTACAGGAGGTTGTTGAACTTAGTTGTTCACATGCTGTCTCACTACAACTCTTGACACCTGAAAGCAAGGGTCAGTCTTACCTTAGTCCCCAGCAGGGTGCTCAGCACATAGTAGGCATTCAGCAGTCAGAAAAATTCCTAGGAAAAATTATCCATAAAATATCAGTGTTAAGACGGTAAAAAAAAAGATAAGAAAAACTATCCAAGACATGGAAATAGGGAAAGGATAACTCCAAGTCCCCTCAGCGCCATCCCAGAGCATCTAACAGGCCCCTCAAAGACTATTTAGCTCTCTAGAACACTGTTCCTTTTTACTATTTACTATTGATCACGACTAAGACTCTTTGACATCACATGCTAACTTGTAGATTGCTGTGCTTATGGATGCGTGAAGAGATACCCCCAAAGGTTGCAGTTTTGTGCCCCGTGGTTATTAGTCTGTTTTGTGCTAATCCAGTCCTTGTATTCTGCATCTGTCTTTCAAATACTCTGAACCAGCCTTATCAACCTGCTGCTTCCCTCATTAATGAGTTAATAAATCTTTGACATTTGCTCACTTTGTATTCATGCTTTAATTTAAAAATAATTATACTTTGACAGTTCTGGAGGCCCCATCAGAATGTCCACATGGACTAACCTGTCAGAATGAATTGAAAACCTCATAGAGTTTGACCCCAGGCATGTGTCTCTCCTCGGCTCCCCAATGAATCCAAAGTAGAAATAGAACGACACTTTCCTCGACTCTCTCGTTCCTCCTCTCTCTTTTTTCTTCTGACCCCATGTTTTCACTGTGGTCAAGTCTGTTGGTCCCTTCATGGTTTGAGTTCTGTTCCTTTCCATAACTAGGTCCTGTGGCTGGTGTGTAGTAAACCAGTAAGTCAGCGTCCATACGTAGCCAGAAAACATCTTCTGTATATCGGACTAGAGTTCATACATGGCCAACAAATTATTCCTCATGGGTGGCAGTAATATTTATTTGGGGATCTATTTTTTTTTTTTTTTTTGAGACAGAGTCTCAATCTGCTGCCTGGGCTAGAGTGAGTGCCGTGGCGTCAGCCTAGCTCACAGCAACCTCAAACTCCTGGGCTCAGGCAATCCTTCTGCCTCAGCCTCCCGAGCAGCTGGGACTACAGGCATGCGCCACCATACCCGGCTAATTTTTTCTATATATTTTTAGTTGGCCAATTCATTTCTTTCTATTTATAGTAGAGACGAGGTCTCGCTCTTGCTCCAGGCTGGTTTTGAACTCCTGACCTTGAGCGATTCGCCCGCCTCGGCCTCCCAGAGTGCTAGGATTACAGGCGTGAGGCACTGCGCCCGGCCTGGGAATCTATTTTTATTTTTTTTTTTTATTGAGACAGAGTCTTGCTCTGTTGCCCGAGCTAGAGTGCCGTGGCATCAGCCTAACTCACAGCAACCTCAAACTCCTGGGCTCAAGTAACCTTTCTGCCCCAGCCTCCTGAGTAGCTAGGTCTACAGGCACGTGCCACCATGCCCAGCTAATTTTTTCTACATATTTTTAGTTGTCCAATTAATTTCTTTCTATTTTTAGTAGAGATGGGGTCTCGTTCTTGCTCAGGCTGGTTTTGAACTCCTGACCTTGAGCGATCCTCCCGCCTCGGCCTCCCAGAGTGCTAGGATTACAGACGTGAGCCAGCGCGCCCGGCCTGGGAATCTATTTTATCTTCTGACCATTTAGTGATCTCTGTTGAGATGCTTGGTATCTATTCTCTGTTGGATAAGAGAGAGCAAAGAATGTTTTTATTTATTTGTTCCTCTGTGACTCCAAATCAATTAGGAAGATATCTTGTCCTTTGGACTGATGAGTTTTTCATTTTTTGTTTACTTTTGACCAATGACTGATGCTGTAAAACTGAAGCTGTAAACACTTTGGCTGTTTGGCTATAATTAAGAAAACTCTTACCTTTTCTTTATGTGTGTGAAATATTTTCTTACCCCTGAAAACTATTCATAAATTAGATGACAGTCTCTTAAAATAGGAGCTGTCCTCTGATTGGTTTGTAGACACTAATTAAGCACCTCCATGAATATAGTGCTCCCAGAATGCCCAGCAAATGAAGAAACAGAACTTCTAACATGTTGAATGTAATAGCCTGTTAAGAAAAACCTAGCCAGGCGTGATGGCTCACATCTGTAATCCCAGGGCCTTAGGAGGCTGAGGTGGGAGGATTGTTTGAGGCCAGGAGTTTGAGACCAGTCTGGGCAACATAGACTCCATCTCTAAAAAAAAAGAAAAAAGAAAAAATTAGCCAGGTGTGGTGATATGCAACTGTAGTCCCAGCTACGTGAGAGGCTAAGGCAGGAGGATCATTTGAGCCCAGGAGTTTGAGGCTGCAGTGAGCTGTGATCCTGCCACTGCACTCCAGCCTGGGCAACAGAGGGAGATTCCATCTCTAAAAAACAAAAACTTGCTCACAAAAACTGGTAGCTCAGAAGAAACTGTCTATAAGAAATCAAGTTCACATAATCAATGTGAATCCCAGCTACCTGGGAGGATCGCAGGAGACCAGTTCCCTTTTAATTAACTTTTTTCTGCACATCTCTTTAGTCATGTTCATTTTAGCATCTTCAAGTTGATGAACTTTATCATCTAGATCTAGGTTCAGTTTACTGATGATGCTATCTCTTTCATTTTGTTGTTTTGATAGCTGATCTTTCATCAAAATCATGTCCTTTCCAGCTGCTTGGTTCTGTGTGTCCAATTCCTCTAACTCAGCTATCAGTGTTTCCTTTTCATTAATA
>CAUYRT010043135.1:0-12792 GCA_963574885.1 Lepilemur ruficaudatus | reverse complement strand
AAAAAATGTCTTTCTGCTTGAAAATATCAAAACATAATAATGGAGAGGATTTTGGGGGAGTGAAGGAGACTTAGTCCAGATACCTACATTTTTTCAGAATTTTTTATTGAGATATAATTTACACACCATAATATTTACCCTTTGAAAGTATACAATTCTGTGACTTTTAATTTATTCACACAGTTGAATAGTAATCAGCAGTATCTAATATCAAAACAGTTGACCACCCCAAAAAGAAACCCATTAACTGAAACTCCCCAGTACTCCTCTCCTCAGCCCGTGGAAATCATTAACGGCATTCTCTCACTATGTATTTGCCTAATTGAACATTTCGTATAGGTGGATTAATTAATATATTCCCTTTGTGTCTGGCTTCTTTCACTTAGCATAACATTTTCAAGTGCATTCACAACTAAATAATATTGCTTTGGGGGAATATACCGCATTTTGTTTATTTATTCATCAAGTGATGGACATTTGAGTTGTCACCACTTGTTTGCTACCATGAATAACGCTGCTATGAACATTCATGTACAAGGTTTTATGTAAACATATGTTTTTATTTCTCTTGGTTATATATTCTGAGGGGAATTGATGGGTCATGTGGTATCTCTATGTTTATGTTTTTGAAAAATTGTCAAACTAGTTTTCACAGAGGCTATACAATTTTACATTACATTACCATCAATGAGGCATGATTATCCACCCACATCCTTACCAGCACTGATAATTGTCCTTTTGTTACAACCATCCTTAAGAATGTGAAGTAGTACCTCATTGTGGCTTTAATTTTCTTTTTTGTAATGGTTAATTATGTTTCATGTGCTTAGTCACTATTAGTATATCATCTTTAGAGAAATATATATTCAAATCATTTGCCAATTTAAAAATTATTACAGTGAAATATACATGACAAAAAATTAGTCATTCTAAAGTGAGCAATTCAGTGACATTTAGTATGTTCACAATATCATGCAACCACCATCTCTATCTAGTTTCAAACATCTCAAAACATTTTCATCATCCCAAAAGGTTCTCCACACCCATAAAGTGATTATATCCCATACTCTGTTCCACTGAGCACCTGGAACCATTAGTCTACTTTCTGTCTCTATGGATTTACCTATTCTGGATATTTCACATAAATGGAGTTATACAGTATGTGACCTTTCGTGTCTGGATCTGGTTTCTTCCACTTAACATGTTTTCTTTGAGGTTGATCCATGTTGAGGCACACAGCATAGGATTCCTTTGTATTTCTGAATATTTAATTGTATGTATATATTGCAATTTGTTTATCCATTCATCCATCGCTGGATATTAAGTTGTTCTACCTTTTGGCTAGCGCAAATAGTGCTGCTATGAACAGCAAGCCTTTCACCTCCTTGGTAAATTTGTTCCTAGGCATTTTATTCTTTTAGATGCTATTATTAATGTAATTGAATTTTTAAATATATTTTTGATTGTTGCTGAATTTATTAATTCCAGTAGATTATTTTATTATTTTTATAAATTATTTGGTATTTTTCACATGTAGAATCGTGTTAAACATGAATAGAGATAGCTTTACTTTTTCCTTTCCAATTTAGATGTCCTTTCCTTCTATCCTTCCTTTCATTTTCCTTCCTCCCTCTCTCGCTCCCTGCCTCCTTTCTCTCTTGACTTTCTTTGAATTGCTTGAGTTAGAACTTATACTACAATGTTGAATGGTATTGATGAAAAGAAGAATCCTTGTATTATTCCTCCTCTTAGAAAAGAAAAGCTTTCAGTATGTTGCCATGGTGTGTGATGTTAGCTGTGGAATTTTTATAAATATCATTTATCTTATAAATACCTTTATCTTTTGAGAATGTTCCTTTTATTAGTAGTTTTCTGATTTTCTTTTTGTATGTATAAAATGGTGTTGGGTGTTGGCAAATCTTTTATCTGAGTCAGTTGAGGTTATCTTGCCCCCCCATTCTATTAATGTAGTATATTACATTGATTGGTTTTATGCTGAACCACCCTTGCATAACTGGGATAAATCCATGTAGTAATGGTATATAGTTTAATGTGTCATTTCATTTGGTTTGCGAATATTTTTCATCTATTTTCATAAGGGATATTGGCTTGTAGTTTTCTATATTTGTTTTGCAATATATGAGTCTGGATTTGTTATTAGGGTAATAATTGCCTCATAGAATAAGTTAGGAAGTGTTCTCTCTTACTTTGTGGAAGAGTTCATAAAGAATTGCTAATAATTCATTTTTTAAATCTTTGCTAAAATTCACTAGAGAAATCATCTGGTTCTAGATTTTCTTTGTTGAGAGGTTTTTTTTTTTTATTACTGATTCAATCTCTTTAGATGCAATAAGTCTGTTCAGATTGTCTATTTCTTCTTAAGTCAGTTTTGGTATCTGTGTGTTTATAGAAACTCTGTTACATCTAGGTTGTCTAATTTGTTGACATACATTATTCATAGCATTCTCTTATAGACTGAATAAATATTACAGATGGCAGATCAGCTCCAAAAGTAATTTCAGTAACTTCATATCATGTCCCTGAATAAGGGAAAATATTTATAAGAAGATCACCTAATTACCTAAACTAATGCCTTTGCTAGGCTTGATGGATACTTTGGCAAAAGTGCTATTTCCTTTTTTTATAAGAAACTTCATCTATTATTTTACCTCTACATTAAGCTAGGCTTTCAAGATATTGATTATTGCTTCAGAAAACTATCTGGGTCATATTATTTCAGGCCAACACACAACTGTTTTTCTCTATTACAATTTCCTGGTAATTCCCTCAGCCTCTGGAGATGTTTTCTCTAATATTTAATCACTTGAACTCATTCTGATGTTTTGTAAAATCACTTTCAAAGATATTGTACACTCTGTTCTTCAGAACCTTTTGTCAAGAACTTATGGAATACCTTACCATTTGGGTTCAGGTTGAGGAAAAAAAAATTGTACCCAAAGAAAGACTGAACTGCTTTCTCTTTTCAGTAAATTTAAACAAATTATTGTCCTTCTTGAATAATATGGTAAAAACTTTAAGGTCCAATTAATTGCACAAATATTATAATCTGCTCCACCTATGTGAACAGGTAAAACTGCTCCAGGATTTGTTAAACGTGCACTCTATTTGTTTTGTCTTTAAATATGTGAACTTCTAGAAATAGGTAAACACAAAAATTGCTAGTGATTGAAGGGACAGCCTAGTCTACCTTGATCATTTTGCAGATGTAGAAACACATGCAGAGAGACTTGGCTTCATCCAAGTTTAAGCTTGAGTCCTTTACTGTATTTTTTTTTCCCCTTTTCTTACATTTACATTCTACTTTGCTTTATAGAACAGGGACAAAGTACTGGAGATGTAAATGGCTACATGGAAGAGAAAAAATGGAACTATCATTTGTTGCATAATAACAAGATTTCTAAGTCCTTTACAGAAATCATCTTTTATTACTTATTACAAAAATGTGCAAAGTATGAAACTAAAGTCTATAGGCTATATCTCTTGAAAAAGGTCACAAAGCTGTGTGGTTTGAATCATACTTTGAAACTAGGTCCATCTGTATTTAAATGTTAACTTTTAAAAAATCTGTGTAGTGGCATATAATAAAACACAATGCAAAACATTTCTACTATTAATTTACAATAAAACCTGAAATAAAATGTAACAGCTGTATATATGTTGTTTAACAATCTGTTTTCTCCCTTGCCAGCTCTATGATAGAGATTGTAAATGCTAAAAGAATTTCCAAAGCTTCCTTGTACTGAGGCATTGATGAATTGGCACCAATTTTACTAATGAGTTAGATAGTAGGCCACCTCTTCACTTTCTCTCTTTTCATGTTCTAATTCCAAATATATGCAGAGATGATGGTTAGAGCTACAGAAATCATAGTATGACCACAGGAGGAAGACAAAGAGTACATTGGCTCTACAATTGTTCCATAGCTTACTCAACTAAATGCCCACCTACCTCTGAATTTTATTTTACATGAGAAAAACAAACACTATTTGTTTAAGTCTTTGCAACCAAGTTTTCTGGTATACATTTTAGCTAAAATATCCTTAATTGATCAGACCTTCATCCAGGTATTATATTGTAAATTTATATCACACTTCAGTTAATTCTGTACCTGGATTTCTTAAATTAAATAGAATAAGAAAGGTTTTGAGGCATTTTCCAGTTGGCTTTTCTTCTATCTCCTAGGGTTTTTAGGCTATGTTCTCTGAATGTGCCACACTGCAAAACATCAAGCATCATCTGTGTTGAAGAAATCCTGGGGGACTCAGAGACAGTTGTTGCACTTTTAAAAATGAAAGTACAATATAGATGCACTACCAACATCAAACTTTAAACCACCATCATTTCTTGCTTGGACTACTGCCAGAACTAAGTAACCGATCTCCATTCTTACCCTGATACAAAATGTTATCAATATAACAAACAGTAATTACAGGAAAAAAAACTTATCAGATCCATATCTCCCCTATGCTTCAAGACTTTCAGTGGCATCAGATTCCATGCCTCACCAACCCCTGTGTCTTATGGCGTTACTTCCCACCATTATTCATGCACTTTCAGCTACAGCCTTAGGTATGTCAAGCTATGTCTCATCCCAATCTTTTGGGCTTGCTATTTCCACTGACTGGAATATTCTTCCCTTGACTCTGTTCCTGGCTGGATCTTTTCTGTTCCTGCCTTCAATATCAGATTTCATTTTTTTTTTTTTTACCATTGGAGAAATGGGAATTTAAATATCTTGAATATCTCTATGCTATTCTGTCTCCTAGAATCCTGCTTATGTCCTTATAAATACTTTTCGTTGTCTCTAATTATTGTCCTTACTTCTTTAAGTTTGTAATATCTATCCCCGTGACTACAATGTGAGTTCCATAAGGAAGTGTCCAGACTCATTTCATGGTGTTACCAGCACCAAGAATTGAGCCTGCAAATTGGAGGTGATCAACAAAACATGTTTGAATGGATGATTACACTGTGGGTTGACATTAGCAGGCCAGTGAAAGGGAGATCTCTAAAACAGGACCTGCTGGGACAGAGTATAGTGAGAGGTTAAGGATATGCCACAATAATTACTGGAGCCTCTTTTTCTTAATTACCAACCAGACAGGATTTCAAACTCAATTTTAACTTGTATAACAAATTTCTTATTATTACGTATTCAATTATGTTAATAAAATATTTCTGATAAGATTTTAGATATTGCCAAGTGTATGGGTTGAGTTTTCCAGAGAAATAGAACATTGAACCAATTATATATATTTCTATCTATAAATATTTATATATATATATATATAAAATATCTATATATATGGAGAGAGAGGGCTTTTTTTTTTTTTTTAATTATGTGATTGTGGAGGCTGGCATAACCAAAAGCTACAGAGTAGACCCTATGTAGAACCACGAAAAAATTACAAGTCAGTCTTTTTCTATTGAATTCTTAAAATGATTGGATAGAGGCCATAATCTGCTTTACTTAAAGTCTACTGATTTAAATAACAATCTCATATAAAAAATACTTTCACAATAACATCTAGAATAATGTTTGATCATATATCTGGGTACCATAGCTAGCTAAGTTGACATATGAAATTAACCATCATACCAAATGAGAGCCTTAATGATTATTTTAGGATACTTTTCTTGTATCATTTCGTCCCTCCTTTACATATTTTTCAGGACATGTTGAAAATTGAGTTCTTTAGAGAATCTAAAATATTGTGGGATTTTAAAAGGAATAAAACAAAAAGAGAAGCTAGTGAATCAAAATTTAATTAATTTGTAAGTAGATTTTACTCTTTGCCTAAGCAATGTCTGTATCATATCTTTTCTAGTTATTTTCCTTGGTCTGAGGTGACCTCGATGTGGGTAGAACAAATACAGCATCACTCATTTGGAGCATCGACGGTGACATCTATACTGCCCTTTCTTATAACAAGTGAAAAATTATCACTTATTCTTTAATATTAAAAAGAGAGTCATGGAATGGATTATTATGAACATATGGTCAAATACAAAATTTCTCTCAATTTTTTATGATAAGTTATATGGATCATCTTAAGAAATTGGTTTAAATATTTTCAGTTCTAATTAATCAATATTAAATATTATTCACTGAAGTGCTGAAATTCATTAGAATTTTAAAATTAAACATCATTATTCTTAGAGAAGGAAATTGGGGACAGGCTTCTATACATTCCCAGATTAAGAGAGAAAACATTACATCTGAGAATGGTCTAGAAGGTGAGTAAACTTTCACAAAGAAGTTGAAGATTCAATTAAGCCCTAGAATATTGGCAGTTTATAGGTGGCCAAACGAAACTGTGAAGAGTGACAATACTTCTTGAAGGATGGGGGCCTTGCCTAACCTAACATCTAAAAACACTCACACTGACAAGTTCTATAGTGGGATTAAAAGTAAGGTTCTCCTTGAAGAATTAAAATTGAGAAAATATATTTGGATTGGTCCACTGAACACATTGAAAAACATTGTTCAAAAATATTACAACTTTGAGAGTGCATTGTTTTTAAGTTCAAAATGAGTTTCTAATTTTAATGTTTCTTCGTTTGTATCCTTAGAAGAATGATGACCTATGGAATATGATTTTGCAATGTAATACTAAGCAAGCATGCTTGAAAATACATTTGTTTAGAAGTTCTAAATAAGGTTGAAAATTAAACCAACTCCTGGACATATGTCACCATCAGTATCTAGTAATATGAAGGCAGAAAGTGACTGAAGATTCAAGAGAATAAACCTTAACAAAAAGGGGTAGATGCAAAATTGACATTAGCACTATCAGTGAACTCAAGGGATAGATTCCTGGGCTAATAAGTGTACAACCTATAATATGATTAAAGATGACTTTGCTGATGGAGGTAGCCTGGCCATGCCAAGGCTATAAGTGAACTAGGAAAACCTGGAAAAGGAAAGGCCTCCAGAGCAAGGGTTCTTAATATTTGCTCTACATGCACCTTTGGGTTGTCTAGTTAAGACTATGGAAATTTCCTCTTCTCAAAATAATGTTAGAACCACATAAAGTAAATAATTAAGGTAGCAAGATAATCATAGGTACATTTATATATACTTATCAAAAAACAGTAACACAAAACCAATTTGCAAGATAATAATATGTGTGCTACTTTATTAATATATAAAATAATAATATCTAGTGACAAATATAAATAACATAATAGCAGGCTAGTAATAAATGTAAATAATCTTGAGATATCTTCAACATTTTTAATGTAATCTAAATCCATCTGTGAATCCCACTGGTAGCACAGTCATACATACTGCATTTGCTCCTATGATTAGTTGCCTAAGTTCTAAATAGATGTTCAAGCTAAATTTCAATCATAAGTTAGTGAAAAGATTTTATTTTTAAGGGCTAGAGATGGGCATTAAAGATTTAGACAATGAAGACACAATGCCACATTTACATTTTTGGAAAATATATTTTAAATGAACTATAAAGAATACATTTGAGAGAAAACTGGGAAGATTGAAGTGAGGTAGGACTTTAAATACATGGGGATGCCAAAGCCACCAACGTGTGTTTCTCCAGTCCTGCCTTTCTTCCACCAACACCGGAGCTGTGCATCGAGTTGCTTACTTATCCTTTCCACTTGGCTGTCTAATAGACACCTCAAAACTGATATACGTACAACCAGGTTCTTAAAGTTTCTCATGAACCCATTCTACCCGAGCATTTTTCATCTTAGTTATAGCAGCTACAACCTTTTGTCTGCTGTGGTCAAAACCTTGGAGTCATCCCTCATTCCTCTCTTTCACTCACATGATACATCTAATTATCAGAATATCCTGTATTCTTTACTTTGCAAATATATTCAGAATCTGAGGACTCACCACCACTTCCATACTACTGCTCAACTTCTCACATCTGGATTGTTGCTGGGACTTCTTATTTGGTCTCCCTTCTCCCATCCTTGTCCATTCTGCATGTATCCTCAGCATGGCAAAGAGAATATCACTTTATTTTTTATTTTTAATTTAAACATAGTAAAATTTACCTCTATCAGTGTTCCATGAATTTTCATAAAGATATACCATCGTGTAACCATAACCAACATCAAGATATAGAACAATTCCATTTGCCTCGTTGGACTATGTAACCCATTTCCTCTCTAATACCTAGATCCTGGCAAGACCTGTTTTCCTTCTAGTTTTACCTTTTCTGAAATGTCATATAAGTGAATTCATATAGTAATGTTTAGACAAACATGACTAGGAGACAGCCAAGGGCAAATGTATAGAGTAGGGTTTAATGTAAATTTTAATGCTGAGAGAGAGATGGAAATAGCTATGAGAGAGTATATAGTGGGATTTACTAATGGGTATATAAAGAAATTGAGGCCAATGGAGAAGAAAGATTATACAGTGGATAGCAGGGTGCTTGGTAAAGAACTGCTGAAAAAATAAAAGGGAACAACTCTAGGATAGAATCATGAGTAACACACACATTTAAGGGGCAAGGTTAGGAAAGAAGAAATAATTTATGAAGATAAATTAAGAGATAGGTCAGACATGGTGACTCACACCTGTAATCCCGGCACTTTGGGAGGCTGAGGCTAGAGGATTGCTTGAGGCCAGCAGTTCAAGACCAGCTTGGGCAACACAGTGAGGCCTCATCTCTATAAAAATAAAAGAATATTAGCAGGGTGTTTTGGCAGCATATATTACCAATGTCATCTCACGGAAACCCACCCTTGCTCATTCATCTCAGGCTACATTGCCCTTAAACCACTACTATGCCAAGTCTCTTTCCACTTCAAGCCTTTGGCCAGGCCTTTTCTTCTCTTAACATGCTTTAAGGACCACCCTATCTAAATAGGTCAGTCTTTTGTTCTTCAACATAAGGTTCTTCTTTGTTTTCTTCACATTTCTAGCATTGGCAACTATTTATTCTTTCATTTATCATTTTTATTATTTCTGTCTTTCACAAAAACTAAGACATCATTATAAAAAGAGGTCCTTTTATTCACTTTTTCACATTTTAACACCAATAACTAGCACAGTGGTTGGTGTGATGTAGGTGATCAGGCATTTGCCAATTATTTGAATAAATTGGATTCACAGTGGCACCAGCCAAAAACTGCTGACTCTGGAAGATGTAATTATACAAAGTAAAAAAAACAGGAATTCATGACTTAATTTCAAATTTAGAAAATTGAAAGTAAACAGAGTAAAGTTAATCTAGGTAAATAAATATGAAAAATGAAATTTGCAAGCTGATATTATGTAAATTAAGAATACATTCATGATCTGACTTTTAGGAAACTTTAATGAATTAGATGCAGCATTGATTACCTGAATCCACAAAAGTGAAATAAGAAACTGTCAGAAAACAAGAAATGAGAGGGGATATAACAGTAGATAGTGTGGAAATCTGAATACCAGAAGCAAATAAAATCTACAACTCTGTGCAGTTAAGTTTGAAAATCCCAATGAAAATGATCTTTTTCTTTTCCTCTCAGAAGATATAAATTGCCCAAAGCATCTCAATACCAAACAGAAAAGCTGAATAGACAAATAATTATGAAAGAGGCTATAAATGTTTTCAAAGATTTTCTTCCTAAAAATGCTCTATGGGACTCCCAGGCAAAGCAAAGAACTGGATAGAATTGATTTATTCTTCATCTTATTTCCCAATTGCTCATTGAAATGAATAATGGAGTATAAAAACAGAAACCTAAACCAATACTGTACACTAGTAAATAATTCTCTACAAATGATTAAAACAGATTTTTAAAAGTATATCGAAGGGGAAAGATGAATGAATAAAGGGCCTGGCAGGAAACATGCAACTGGAAAAGGACAGTGTGCTGACAACAAGAATAGATGCTGGAAGACCCTTATTACTCCGTGGAAATAACCAGAGGAGGGTGAAGGGCATGGCACAGAGTCCCGTGCTGGAGTGTGGTGGCATGATCATAGCTCACTGCACCCTTCAACACCTAAGCTCAAGGGATCCTCCTGCCCCAGCCTCCTGAGTAGCTGTGACTCCAGGGACATGCCACCATATTCAGCTAATTAAAAAAAAAAAAAAAATGTGGAGCTGGAGTCTCACTATGCTGCTCAAGCTGTTTTAAAACTCCTGGCCTCAAGTGATCCTCTGTCCTCATCCTCCCAAAGTGCTGGGATTACAGGCATGAATAAATGTGCTCAGCCATAGGGCTGTCAATTGATCATAACTTTTCTTCCTACATTATTCTATAATATTTAGATACAAGAATCTTTTGGTGAGAAATCTTTCTGTCATTAGTATCTGAAACCCAGTGAAAACTATCTTAATGCAAAAATGAATAATATATTTGGTATAATTGAAATGATTATGGTCAGATTTGGTTTTAGCAGCAAATCTGAGGTGAGGTAGGAAAAGAATGAGAACTAAAATAATAGCTTCAAGACTTCCTATTTATCCTTCATCTCTGTGCATCATTGTTTTCTTTGTAGGTTGCCTTTTATCTTCTATAGACAGATTTTTCCATATAGCTAGGAAAAATGAAAGCAAGAAATCCCAGTTTATGTCATTCTTAAGTGTTACAATTTTTCCTAGCAACTACTAACAGTGGGTTAAATATCCATCCCTGCAAACATTACTCTGGGTAGGAGAATGGAAGGCTCTTATTATTAGTTGTAGTCAAGTACCCATCCTCATTACAGAGGCAAGAGAACAGGGGTGAGTTAATGTTTCCCTCAACAACATAGAATGAGGCCTCTCCCAGAAAGGAGAAATTGTGCTATTAGAAGAAGATAGTATAGTGTGTGGATAGAGAAAATAGACATCTCTACCATAAATATGCTATCATTTTTGACATAACTCAATTATTTTCAAAAGAAATTATAAATGTAACTGTGCAAGGATAACATAATAGAGAAAAAATATACACATGCATTTAATATATAGCTATAAGAACAATGATATTCCTCCAAAAGAGATGTTCTGAAAAATAAACAGAAAAAAAAATCTGTAACAATTTGCAATGCAGCAAGATGTAAATAGCATATTATTTTTGGAACTAACTTCAAATTTAGATTATTTTATTGTAATCCTGCATCCACACCCACCATCACTAAATTCTATATAGTGAGTAGAACACAAAGTTGATCTAAAACAGTCGCCATTCTCTGGAGCAGAATCCCAGGGATTGGGAAGGTTGTACATCAGTGGTCACCAGAAAAATTAGCAGACTCCCCTCTTCTCTGCAGGGAATATGGAAAACTGCAGGAGAACCTATCGGTGAGGATGCTCAATCTTGAAAGACATATAAACATGCTCATAATTCAAATGCCATCTTGGAGAAGAGACGAGGAAATGGTTAGAAACCTGAATGATTAATCATTTTACCTAAAGATGCACTGATTATATGTCACACTAACTATATCCACTATAGTTACTGGATTGAAAGAACACTCAGTGCTTTTATTTCCTTGGTTACCAACAGTTGAAGGCTCATGAGACATTCAGATCCTTTGCAGAATATGAAGAAACTATGTTTTCTATGCTTGTCTGTATAATAATGGGCAAAAGCCTATGTCTTTTTCACTCATATATGAAATTAAAAGAGATGATCATAAAGAAAGAATAGCATGAAATTAGGAAACATTGCATAAAAAAGAAACAATTTCTTGTCAAAATGATTTTGAACTCATGAAAAATGACAACTGTTTCAGTGGATAGCAGACTGAATAGTCAAGAATAGAGAAGTAGTAAAGGAAAAGATGAGAAATTATCTCTGGATTCTAAGAAAAAAATAGAGAAATAAAAATTAATGAAAGATAAAAACATGGATCTGAATTGGAATATAGGATACAGAAAGTTTCACCAAGAATCATGAAAGAGTACTCAAACATTAGAAGAAAAAAATGGAGGTAACAATAGACACAGAAGGTGTTTAAATATAAGTGAATTCAAATCTATGCTAATAATTTGAAAATTTCAAGAAAGTGAATAATTTTCAGCAGGATATTAATTATGTAAATTAACCCAAGAAAGTAGAAAATTTGAATAGATAAATGAAAAGTAGATGATTTAAGACTATCAAATGTTATCTTCAAAAATGTCTGCTGTAGGTAGTATTTTACAGGCAAATGCTTTCAAACTTTCAAATTAAAAATTATTTACATGAGACACAAATTGTTTCTGATCATACAAAAAATAGGGAGGGATTTGCAAGTACATTTTTGAGCCTAGTTCAATCACTGTATCCTAATTGAAAAAGACAACATTAAAAAGAAAACTTCACTCTATTCTTACCTACGACTTTAAACAGAGAAACTTCTGATTAACAGTAGCAAAATACAATGAGTAGTACATTTTGAAAATAAAGCCCCATGCCCTAGCTTAGTGGGACATCCAGGAATAAAGACATATGTAACATTAGGGATTGTTGCAAAATATGATTGAGGAATTAATAAAATGTGGCTCCTAAGATCATTATTTTATTGTATCGCCCAATATTGCTATATTAAAGACAGAAACAGGAGTTTGCAGGGTTTTGCCCTGAAAGAATGTGTGAACTCAATGGTTCACTTATCAGAGGCTGTAATCATAGAAGAGCTCTCAAATCTCCAATTGGGAAGCATTCCAAGGGACTCCCTGGTTATCTCTCTGTGGACTTTCCGGTGCCTTCAAAGGGAAGACACGGTAAATATCTAGTCCGCAACATGGGAGCCAAAGACAATGAGTATACTTTGCTCTGAGACATGCCTCTCTGTCATAAACAACCTGTTTGTAAAAAATCAGGCTTCCC
>CAUYRT010043132.1:0-12586 GCA_963574885.1 Lepilemur ruficaudatus | reverse complement strand
GGGACGCCTGGAGCCCCCAGGAGCTGGGAGAGGCGGGAATCCGTCTCAGCGAGCTCAGGCTGCTCTGACCAAGCACCGCAGCTCGGGGGCTGAGAAGCCAGACACTTATTTCTCACCATCCTGGACTTCGGAAATCCCTGACGGAGGTGTTGGCACCTTCGGTTCCCGGTGAGGGTTCTCTTCCCGGGGAGCAGATGGCCACCCTCTCACTGCGTCCCCACACGGTGGAGACAGAGAAAGAGAGAGAGAGAGAGACAGAGAGACAGAGAGACAGAGAGAGAGAGACAGAGAATGACCTCTTGTTATAAGGACACTGATGCTATCAAGGGGACCCCACCGTCTTGACCTCAGCTAAACCTGATCACCTCCCCAACCCCCACCTGCCAAGATGATACCATTATTTTAGGGGTTTCAGGGCTTCGAGCGTAAGAACTGGACGGGGTGGCATGTGGACATCAGCCTTGAGTCCCTAAGAAGGGGGACAATTCCCTGGAGCCTTCGGAGGGAGGCCGACCCCACCGAGGACACCTTGCCTTTGAACTTCTGGCCTCTAGAATAAATTTCCGTTGTTCCAAGCCGCCTAGTTTGTGGTGATTTTAAACGCCAGCCGCAGGAAGCCAATCCTCACGGGCGTCGAAAAAGTTTGAACAGCCGAGTCCCTCGTGATTGGACACGATCTGGGCTCCGGACGGTCCAGACCAGGAGGCAGAGAGAGGGTGGACGTCCCGGCCACCGTGGGTCTGGGGCCACGCCCTCGGCGGGAAGCCCAGAGAGACGGCGCGGACCTGGCCCCGTCCAGGCGGGGGCGTTGGGTTTGCTTTCGGTTTAAAGACTCACCTGTCACGTCACACACTGACGGCACCTTAGAGACCAAACCCCGGGGGTGAGAAGGGGACAAAAGTAAACCGTCGGTGCACTTCCGGAGAAAAAGCCGGCGTGCCATGTTTACTACAAACTCTCCGAGTCTGTTTAGTTTCTCGGCTTTTGTTTTCGGGAATCTTTATCTCTGGAGTCGAATTTCTTTCATCTGCCACCCTGATATTTGTCACACGGGGGACAGTTCTGACACAGCAAGTTCAACCCCCAGAGCAAATGTGTTCTGAGCGAGGACGGCGCGCCCGCGAAGGTCGGGGCTCGCGGCACGCAGCGTGGGGACCCGGCGGGAAACGCCGGCCCCCGTGGGGCGCTGACAGCCCCAGGAACAGGGGCAAGGCTGTCTGACCCTTTCGCATGTTTTTAATCGAGGCAAAATTCACATACCACATACAGTTTATGTGTTTAAAGTGTACGGCTCACGGGCACTCAGTACAGTCACCATGCTGGGCAACCTGCACTTTTGTCTAGTCATAGAATTTTTCATCGCCCCAGAAGGAGACCCCATACTCGTTATGTGGTCCCTCCCCAGCCCGCTCCCCGCCCCCGGCAACCACTGATCTGCTGTCTCTGTGGATTCCCCTGTTCTGTACATTTCATATGAACAGAATCCTACACCATGGGGCCTTTTGTGTCTGGCTCCTGTCACGGAGCATGATGCCTTCAAGGTTCATGTATGTTGTAGCAGGTGTCGTCCCTTTTCCTGGCTGCATAATATTCCACTGCATGGACGGACCATGTTCCATTGCAGCAGGTGTCAGAGCCCCATTCATTTTCCTGGCTACATAATATTCCACTACACGGACGGACCATGTTCCATTGCAGCAGGTGTCAGAGCCTCGTTCCTTTTCCTGGCTGCATAATATTCCACTGTGTGGATGGACCATATTCCATTGCAGCAGTTGTCCGGGCCCCGTTCCTTTTCCTGGCTGCATAATATTCCACTGTGTGGACAGACCGTGTTCCATTGCAGCAGGTGTCAGAGCCTCATTCCTTTTCCTGGCTGCATAATATTCCACTGTGTGGACGGACCATGTTCCATTGCAGCAGGTGTCAGAGCCCCGTTCCTTTTCCTGGCTGCATAATATTCCACTGTGTGGATGGACCACGCTCTCTTTATCCACTCACCCCTGAGGGACACTGGGCTGTTTTCACCTTTGGGCTGTTGTGTGCTGCTGTGGGCATTTTTTCTCTGCTGTCCCCGTTCCTGACCGATTTAGGGAGGAGGAAAAACAGGCACGAAATGTGTACCTCCTGAGCAGCAGGTAAGGGGCACGGCTGACTCTCCAGATCCCCTCCTGACATTGGAGCGTCAGGCCCACATGGAGACCCCACAGCCGGGTCTGCAGGGAAGTGAAATCGCCTGCCTGGGCCTCTTGTTTTTCTTTTTTTTTTTTTTCTTGAGGTTTTTCTTGGTGCCAACCTCTGCAGAACCTGGCACCCCCGATGCAGAGGGCTGCGGAGGGTGCGAGGCCCGGGGCGGCGGCGGGTGTGGCGCTTCCTTTTCCCCTGGGCTTGCCGGCTGTGCGGTCGACACCGGCCCGCCCAGCGCTGCAGACAGGAAAGGAGCCAAGCGGGTCACCGGGAAGGGCTCGCAAGAACTCGAACACAGTGCTGCAAAGCCCAGGCTGGGATCTGGGGCTGCCGCCTCTCGGGTTAGGATTTCTCTGAAAGGTCACTTTGAAGTGAGTCTGCCCTGGTGTGCTGGGGCTGGGACCGTCACCTTTCAGGGTGGCGTCTTAGTCTATGTGAGCAGCTCTTACAAAAAAGCCACACCCTGGGCGGCGTACAAACAGCAGACACTGATCGCTCACAGCTCTGGAGGCTGGAAGTCCGAGACCCCGGCGTGGCGGAGGCTCTGTCTGGTGGGGACTCACTTCCTGGTTCATAGACGGCGCCTTCTCGCTGTGTCCTCACGTGGTGGAAGGGGCGAGGGAGCTCTCTGGGGTCCCTTTAATAAGGACACTGACCCCATCCATGAGGCTCCACCCTCAGGACCTCACCACCTCCCAAAGCTCCCACCTCCTGACACCATCCCCTTGGGGGTGAGGGCTTCAGCGTGGGAATTTTGGGGGACACGGACATGCAGACCACAGCAGACTGAGAGCAGACGCAGCCGGAGCAGCCTTAGGGTCCGGGCGAGGGGGGCAGGATCCATTGCTGTCTCACCCTCCCGTCACCCCGAAGCCGTCTTCAGCAACTGGATGGGCCCTGACCACCGGGAGAACGGACCTCACTCTTCCTGCAACCGGATGCGAAAGGAGCTCTCCAGAGTCCCGTGAGCTGAAAAAACCAGGCATGACTCTGTTTCCCAATCACTTCACACCCAAGTCACTGTTTCCCCTGCAGACTCCAGGAGGGCCCTCTCGGCATAGACGGTTTCCGCGTTTTTCACAGACAAACCTCCTCCCCGCTCTGCGTCCACCTCACAGAGCACAGGCTTTTTGGCGACGGCACCAGGAAGGGGTGGCGTGAGCAGGGGCCACCTGTCCAAGATGCGTCAGGTCACATCGGAGGTGCCACCCCGAGGGGTCGTCCCAAGGCGGGGGGCACCTCTGGGTTCTTCGGGGCTCGCCCGAGCCGGCCCAGGTGAGGGAAGCCCTCACCTGCAGTGGCTGCCGCTAATTCCGGGAACGTCTGTTCTCCGGAGTCGAACGCTGAATCTGCAGGGACGGGACCGTTGCTGCAGGTGCCGTGGAGGCTCAGCTGCCTTTGAGCCTCTGTCAGATCTTGATCAGCGGGTCCTTGTTTTGCGTGAATTTCCGTTTAAAGACGTTTTATTGAACAGATGTCGTGGACTCGCTCACACTGAACTCACGGCCAACAGCCAGCGCCGTCCGGCACGCATGACTGCACGCATCTTCTCCGTACGGCGCCTCGCAGCCTTTTTGCGCTTAGAAACGTGAGCCCGCACTGCAGCGCTGCTCTTGGGAGGTATTTGGACAGCAAAAACACCCACAGACAGCACAGACACGCCAACAACACGGAGCTGCAGACACCCGGAAGAGGATCCTTGTTTTCCAGATGCGCACATGTGGGAACACAGAACGTGACATGGTTTAATCTCACCTGGAGTCACACACAAATCCCCAAGTTCCCAAATGCAGGGTCGCCCCATTTCAAAGCCCTCGAGTACTGATTTTAGGGTTGCAAATACATTTCGGCAGGTAGGCAAATTCTCAAATACGTGACCGGAGCTGGTGCCGTTCGGTCATCTTCCTCCTGTCCTCCGAAAAATCAAGGTGCTCTAGAGAGGGGCAGCCACGGGCGGAGGCCGTCCTCTGTGCACTGTCCAAGAGCCAAAGCTCGGGTCCCACCTCGAGTCCCGTCCAGCGCAGCCCGGGACGCAGCAGCAGGGACCGGGGAAATCCCGACCCCCGCGCGTGGCTGGGGAGAGCGTGAAATGCCGCAACCACCCTGAGAGGTAATTTGGCAATGCCTCAGAGGGTCGGCCACGGGGCTGTCCCATGACCCAGGCATTTCACTTCTGGGTGTAGAAACGAGAGAACTGAAAGCGGGGGCTCGGGGAAAAGAAAAAAAAGAAGAAGAAGAAGAAAGAAAGAAACGAAAAACCTTACACAGCTGTGTTCCCAGTGCTGCGATTCTCAGACACCAAGAGGCGGAGACAACCGGAATGTCCATGGATGGGTGAGTGGGTAAAGAGAGCGTGGTCCATCCACATGGTGGAATATTATGCAGCCAGGAAAAGGAACGGGGCCCTGACACCTGCTGCAATCGACACGGTCCATCCACACAGTGGAATACTATGCAGCCAGGAAAAGGAACAGGGCTCTGACACCTGCTGCAATGGAACGTAGTCCGTCCACACAGTGGAATATTACGCAGCCAGGAAAAGGAACGGGGCTCTGACACCTGCTGCAATGGACCATGGTCCATCCACACAGTGGAATATTATACAGCCAGGAAAAGGAACGGGGCTCTATGGCTGCCACAACACACATGGACTTTGGAGACATGGTGCTCCATGACAGAAGCCAGATCCCAAAGGGCAGATACTGTAGGATTCTGTTCCAAAGACACGCCATGTCCAGGACAGGGACATCCGCAGAGACAGAAAAGATGGTCCCTTCCACCAGGGACCGGCGAAGGGAAATAGAAAGTGGCTGCTTAATGGGTATGGGGGGGGGGGTCAAGGGATAAAAATGTTCCAGAACTGGACAGAGGCGATGGCTGCTCAATGTGGTGACTGCACTAACTGCTCCTGAGTTCTCACTTCCAGTCGGTGAATCTTATGTCGTGTGAATCTCATGCTCCTGGGGCTGCAGCGAAAAACGCCCACAAATGTCCAGGAGGCTTAAAACTACAGTCATGTGTCCCCGCCCGGTCCCAGAGCCCAGGAGTGTGGGACGCAGGTGTCTCAGGGCCGCGCTCCCTCCGCAGGCTCCAGGGGAGGCTCCTTCCCACCTCTCCCGGCTCCTGGGGGCTCCAGGCATCCCCGGGCTTGTGGCCGCTGCGTCACTCCAGTCTCTGCCTCGGTCTCCACGTGGCTTCTGCTCTGTGTCTGGGTCTCCTCTGCTGTCTCTCATGAGGACACCTATCACTGGGTTCAGGGCCCTCACTAATCCCGCATGACCTCATCTCAAGATCCTTAATTGCAACTACAAAGACCCTGTTTCCACCAAACGAGGTCCCACTCACAGGCTCTGGGACCGCAGGGCAGCTGCAAAAGCGTCCAGGAAACGCCCCGACAGCCACGGTGGCGGCAGCGGCTATGACCGTGGGGTTTCAGCCGTCCTACCCCACAACTTGCCCCGAGACAGTTAACCGTGGGGCCGCAGTCTTGCAGGGGTGTGAGGGAAATAACCCGACGCAGGTTCTTCCTGTGGGAAGTCAGAGGCTGACTGCATTCTGGAGAGTGGGTCCTCTCTGGTCCATGGAAGACCCCGCGGATTCCCGTCTACACTGGCCGTGGCTCCTGGGCTCTAACAATATGGTGTAAGAGGGAGTCTGCTGGCTGCAGGGATGCTGAGAAAGATGTGTCTTCCAGCTTAAGAGGGCAGACACCGAGAGCAAGCTAGCGTAGGTCCTCTCCTTGCTCCTTTTCTAGATGCACACATGATGCCTGCTGCCTTGGCAGCCACTTTGGGCCACGAGGCACCAAAGATGAGGATCCTGAGATGCGAAGGAGAACAATGAGGAAAGACAAGACGAGATGGGTGCCTTGATGGTATCATGGATCTGTCAACCCCACCCTGACGGGCTCATCTCCACACTTCTTACTGAGTAAAGAAAAGGGAAAATCTCCAGGTTCAAACAACTGTCCATGTCCTCATCAGGAGTTCAAGACCAGCCTGGGCAAGAGCGAGACCTCGTCTCTACTAAAAATATAAAGAAATTATCTAGACAACTGAAAATATATAGAAAAAATTAGCCGGGCATGGTGGCGCATGCCTGTAGTCCCAGCTACTCGGGAGGCTGAGGCAGGAGGATCGCTTGAGCCCAGGAGTTTGAGGTTGCTGTGAGCGAGGCTGACACCATTTGTTTTGTTTTCGGTTGGTTATTTTTTGTGTAGGTGTGTGGTTTTTTTTTTTCCTGTGCCACAGTCTTGCTCCAGTGCCTCAGTAGAGAGCAGTGGCATCATATTTCACTGCAGCCTCCAACTCCTGGGCTCAAGTGGTCCTCCTGCCTCAGCCTCCAGAGCAGCTGGGACTACAGGTGCACACTACAACACCTGCCTAATTTTTCTATTTTTAGTAGAGACGGGGTTTCACTCTTGCTCAGGCTGGTCTCGAACTCCTGAGCTCAAGCGATCCTCCTGCCTCAGCCTCCCGAGTAGCTACAACTACAGGCATGCACCACCACACCTGGATAATATTTTCTATTTTTAGTAGAGATGGGGTCTTGCTCTTGCTCAGGCTGGTCTCAAACTCCTGACCTCCAGCGATCCTCCTGCCTCGGCCTCCCAGAGTGCTGAGATTACAGGCGTGAGCCACGGCGCCCAGCCGAGTGCCACGTCTCTTGCATTTTGGTGCTTTCCTTTGGTGATTTCTCTGTTCAAAATGCCCCCGTGCCCAGAGAAGCTTCACTCAGGCAAGAATTACAGTGTAGTCGGGCGTGAGTTCAGGATGAAAGAGTCAACAATATCTACTCAATAAGGTGTCTCTAAACAGAAGTACACATAAAGTAAGATTAAGTATCGATTGGTCGATGAAAGCATCCTGACCGGAGGCTTGAGCAAACCCAACCTGCATTCCCTCTGGAGCAAGAGTTTGGTCTTCACTAACTCAGGGATGCTGGCGAATCTCTCCAACCTCCTCCCACGAGTCCCAGGGAACCAACAACAGCTGTTCCCCACGTCCAGGGATGGCGGAACGTAGACACCCGGTTCTCAGACATACCTTTCCCGGGGGCTCCAGCTCACCTTTCCTGAAGCACGTGTTTCTGTGAATTTGTCAGTTCGCTCACGCATGCGGGTGACCCTGCTGATCCTCCTCGGTGTGAGAGGGCACCAGGGCGGAGTGGCCCCCCACTGGACCCCGTGGGACATTGCGTGATGGAGCCTGGGGTACCCGTGCCCGACTCTCGGAGCCTGGATCACCAGCACCCACCGTCTGTGTGGTTTCCCACACCGCGGCTGTGTTCCAAAAGGTGTCGCAACGTGTATGGTTTTGCAATTTAAAAGGAAATACTTCTGTTAGCATGCTTTTTCTTTACTTTTTTTTTTTAATTAAAAGAAAAACCCAGAAATTTGTTGCGTGCGCAAACGAAACTTCAGTTCACCGTCTGCTACGATGTCAGGAGAATGACTCTCCTCTCTGCCTCCTCGGAACGGTTTTCTTTCTGCAGAAAACGCACGCAGGAGGCGCGGGCCCAGCGCGCATCCTTGGGAGCCTCGCTCTGAGGTCGGAGGTTCTGGGGCCCGGCCCCGCCCCGCCCCGTCCCGCGCGCGCACAGACACGGAGGCGCGCGCCACGCGGAGACAGACGTCCTTCCAACGGCTCTGGCTGTTCGCAAGAGCGAGCAGACAGTTAGACAGGAAATTTCAATACGGGCTTCCTCTCTACCTAAGCCCCCGGTCCCCACCGTGGTCGTCCGCCCGGGCGAGGTGGGGTTTGCAGAATTTGCGTCTGCGGACGGCGCAGCGGCCTGCTGCCTGGACGGGGCCGGCTAGCAGGGTGCCCACCGTGAGGCCTGCCAGGAGGTAGCTCGGCCGCTGCAAGGAGGCGCGTTTGTTCACGGGCAGGACTTTCAGAAAGAAGCACTCAGGGCGCCCAGGGCTTTGCAAACCGACAGCAGCTGGCTTCCTGAGCCCCGGGCCCCGAGGCACAGCTGTGGGTGCATACCGGCTGATTGCACCGCCTGAGGACCTTCCACCGCCGTTCCTGCTGCCCCTGCTACAGGTGAGCTAACGCAACTTTTCCAATGTGTGTACATCCTCAAGGACTAAGGGAGGGTCCGTGGGGAGTGATGGGGAAACGGGGTGTGCAGACCACAGGGGACATGTTCTCCTCTTGGTTGGGCAGACACCGTGAGCGCAAAACCTCCCACAAAGAACTTCACGGAGCTTCTTAATCACTTAGCGGGGAAATGCTCACATATCCCAGCTGTGCCAGACGCGCTTCTTTAAAAACTCATCCGGCCAAATGCACCTGGCTGGGGTCTACCCCAAGGAGGGTGGGCAGAGAAAGGGCCACCAAATTTAAAGCATCGTGGCCTACGCCTGTCATCCCAGCACTTTGGGAGGTCGAGGGGGGAGGCTCGCTGGAGGCTGGGAGTTCGAAACCTGCCTGGGCAACAGAGTGAGACCCCCATCTCTATAAAGATGTAGAAAAATTAGTCGGGTGTGGTGGTGGCTTGCACCTGTAGTCCCTGCTACTCGGGAGGCTGAGGCAGGAGGATCACTTGAGCCTAGGAGTTAGAGGCTGCAGTGAGCTATGATGATGCCACTGCACTCCAGCCTGGGCGACAGAGCAAGTGTCTGTCTCTAAAATAAAATAAAATATTGCATTGGGGGGAGGGGCTGAGAGGAGGGAGGTGTCCCCTCTGAGGGAGACCTCAGATCCGGGTCATTTGCACGAGCTCCCTTAGAACCCCAGTTCCTCCCACATAGGGTTTCAAATCCGTCCCCCAAAAGTTGAGAAAAGAACCCGCCCCCCCCCCAACACTGCCGCGTTGGCGCGGGGAGCTGATCTGGGAATTCCAGGCGGCGCAAGCCAGGCTGGCTGCTGTGGTCTGGGTCACAGTGTCAAAAGAGGAACCGCATGTCAGCGGCTCTGCACCCAAACCATTAAAGGGTTTTTCTGTTGTTGTTTTTGCTTTTTTTTTTCTTCTTTCTTTCTGTGGCTGTCATGCGTATTCAATGTGAGCAGGGCCTCAAGTCTAAACCTCGGGAGGACAGGGGGCGCGGGGCTGCGACACACGGACACCTCTTGCACCCGTCCCCATTGAGAAGCCCGTAGGCGTAAACGGAACGCGCGTTTCCCAGTGGACTTTGACAAACAGGACCAGGCAGGTCTCTTAAAGCTTTCCACGTTGGAAGAATGGCATTTCCACCTGGGCACTGCCAGGCGGGCGCTCGTGGAGACCCGGCGGTGTGCGCCCAGGATGGCCCCCGACCCCAAGGTTGGCGTTCCCTCCACCTGCAGCCCACCCCCCCGGGGGAAACTGTAAATAGGACAGAGGCCGCAGGGCTCGCGTGCCCATCAGGACCGTTTTTTGTCAAAGCGCGCGCGCGGTCGTGGTTTCTGACGTCTCCTGGGACGTCCCCGCCTGGCCGCACCAAGGAGCCACGAGGAACCCACCTCTCCTCCGCCACGCCCAGACCCGAGTTCTGTGCTTTCCTCTTAGCGCTGGGGGGGCGGGTACGGATTGGAAACAACCGGTTAGCACCAGGATGGCTGGAGACGGCGGCGCTCAGAACCCACCTGCCCCGACTGCCCCGCCCGGAGACGCCCCTCGGCTGGCTGGCAGGGGGCACCTCCGCCCTCTCGCCCCCGCGCCCCACTGCCCCGTCCGGCGTGGCCCGGCACGTTTGGGGCAGTCCCCTCCCCAACCTCCCACCTCCCACATCCCCTTTTCTGTCTGGGGAGGCAGGGAGGTGGGCGGATCGCGCGGAAGGACCCTGCACTGGAGCGCGGAGCACGCGCGCGCAGGTGGGCGGACCCGGCTGGGCGCAGGGAGCCTCCAGCGAGCGTCCTGCAGCTGCGGGGCCCACGGCCTTGCCGCTGCCCCTGACGCGGGGTCTGCGTTCCGCTGAGCGGGTTCCAGGGGCAGCTGGCGACTGCGCGTGCCCCGAGCCGGGCGCGGGTCCTGGAGGCTGCGTTGGCCCCATTTGGGCCCGTTGTTCTGCCACAGGGGAAACAGCCAGGGCTGGGGAGGGGAGGACGGGGTGCAAGTGGCCAGTCGACACCCCAAGATTGGACCCCTCCTCTTGAAAACGAGGACGGAGTCCCAGGGGAGGAGGGTTGAGATGCTGCGAGCCCACGCTTTTTGCCCACTTACATTGGGATCATCTCATTCAACCCCAACCTCACTTTCCAAGCGGGGAAACTGAGGCTTGAGAGGCTGAGGGAAATCGGCGGGGGTGGGGGGTGGTGGGGCAGGGTTGCGTACAAGCAGACGTCTGGCTCCCAGAGCCCTCCTGGTTAGCCAAGCAGGGGCTGCTGGTCTCATCTCTTGATGTGACCGCTAGACAAACCCTCCCGCGCTGGGCTCCGTGCTGAGCGCTTCGGAAGCAGAAAAATGAGCGACACGGAAGCACAGCTGCAGGCTTTAGGTTATGAGGGTCCAGGAGGGCTTCCTGGAGGAGGCGGTGACACTTGCTGGGACCACGTAGGAAACGGGGAGGGTGAGGGATCGTGTTCCAGGTAGAAAAAGCATTTGGTACAGGCCGGGGATAGCCCGAGCCAGGTGGGTGCGACTTCCTCAGCAGGCCTGGAAAAGCCATGGAAAGTTCTAGAGGGAAGTGGAAGCTGCTGGAGCCATGCTTTGAAAGGGGACTGGGCAGGGGCCGGGAGACTCTGAGGAGGCAGAGGTGGGGTCTGTGGTTTGTAGACAGAGGGGTCCGGCGTGAGGCCCCATGGCTGGGAAGGGTTGGAGGCAGGTGTCGGAGGTCCAGGCTGTTTGTTCAAGACGGTGCCGTTATGGGGTGGCTCCTGCCACCGGACTCCCCCCCCCCCCGGAGGGCCCTGAGCCAGGGCTGGGCCCAGAGTGCCGGCCCATTGGGCTGCAAGCAGTCAAGCCTGGCGGTTGTACGTGGGACCACATGAGCGGTACAGTCCCTGCTGATGGGGACGGGCATGTGGGAAGACAGGGGCAGGATCCTAAAGCACGGTCCTGCCAGAGAGCTTCGAGGACGAACAGGACCGAGTCACATTGCCCCAGGTCTTCGGGAGAGATCCAGCCGGGCCGTGGGATTCCGGATAACTCCCCCTGCTTCTCAGCCTCCCGACCCGTACCGTGCTCTTGTTCCTGTAATAAAATACTTACAATTTAAGAGATGCCGTCGTTACGGAGGACATGTGTCTAGAATGAGCGGATGTCCCCTGCACAGGTGACGTCTGGGGCGATGGGCCAGGATTTAGCGTCCGCCTTCCCGGGACCAAGGGCCCCACCGTGTGTAAGTGACGTTCTCGTTGAACAGGCTGATCTGGCCGAGAGAGCTACATAGTGTCCTGAGCACGTGACCGTGTTCCTTGCATGGGTTAGGAGACTCACATGGACACTCCCTCTGGCCCAAAGATTGCAGCGGTCCGGGGGGTGGGGGGTGTTTGCTCCTTGGGCTTGTCTGGGACGTTTCAAGTTGTCTCAGAGATGCTCTGGGAGGAAAAATTCAAGAGTTGCCGGGGAACTGCGGGTGGGCAGGCCCCGGTCCTCGGGGCTGTGACGGGCTCCCCAGGATGCACCCATGCGGCGGCAGCTCTGACAGGTCCTGCAGGCACCCGCAAAGTCCCCAGCAAGGAACACGGTTCTGTGCAGAGCCTTGTAGGCCCCTCGGTTGCAGGCATGTTGCAGGCAGCCTCTCTGAGAGACGCCAGACAAGGAAAGTGAGGCTCAGTGAGGTCTCAAGGAGGGTTCCCAGGGCCGGCTGATCCGTGAAGGGGCTGTCGTCCACCTGGAATGCCCTGAGGTCGCCCGCTAGCTCCTCTGGCTAGCACAGCGCGACGCCCGAGATCTACAGGGTCCTCCCCTGGGGTTGGAGACACTGGATCCAGGGATTAATTTAACACTCACTCATGTGCACTGGGGGTGGAACAGGGTGAGGCCGCCCCTGCACTCAGGACAGGGGGACACCACCAGGTAGACATGTGGGATAGGAACAGGAGTTAACCCCTCAGTCTCAGCCCCAGGGAGTGCACGAGCAGGGTCCCTGCCTGGGCTGTGACTTTGTAGACGAGAGAGCAGAAGAAATTGTCATGGGCTCAGTGCTCTTTGTTGGGCGGTTAGAGGGAGGCTGGGATGATGGATGGATGGATGGGTGAATGAATGAGTGAGTGACTGCACAGATAGCGAATGAATCAGTGGTGAATGAATGAGTGGACGGATGGATGGATGGATGGGTGGATGGGTAGGTGGATGGATGGATGGATGGGTGGATGGATGGATGGGTGGATGGATGGATGGATGGATAGATGGGTGGATGGATGGATGGGTGGGTGGATGGATGGATGGATGGATGGATGGGTGGATGGATGGATGGATGGATAGATGGGTGGATGGATGGATGGGTGGGTGGATGGATGGATGGATGGGT
>CAUYRT010043129.1:0-17659 GCA_963574885.1 Lepilemur ruficaudatus | reverse complement strand
ACACACACACACACACACACACACACACGTACCTTTTTATGGGTTAATTCTTTGCATAGGGTCTGTAATATGACCTTGCCAATCCATGTGTAATGAATGTGAAGAAAGTCTCTGAAGAACCTGAAAACTACAAGTGTGTCTTTGGTCTGTTTGTCAATTGCCCACTGACCACTCGAAGGTCAAGACTACTGAGCAGTGCCTGTTATTAGTAACAGGTTCCATTCTTGTAACTAAGTGGCTTTGACCTTGGGCAGAGCACTTTGCTTTGCTTATCTGGATCTTTGCCACCAAGATATTTTAAGCTACAGATTTTTTATTCTGTGGGAATTTTTGTAGGTCATTCTAATCTTAACACCAGAAATATTTTGGGCTGAAAAGTGTGGGTAGTCATATTATTTCAGTTTCTTTAGCATTTTGCTCTTGCTTAATTATCTAATGTTGCTCTCCATACCGTTGAGGGAGCACAGCATACTACATTAACTTAAACATTCTAACTAGAGAGAAAACTGAGTCATGAATCTATCGTTCTATATATTTATCAAGAAACATTACAGTGGGTCAGAACATACTTCTGAGACATTTTGTTTACTGTTGATACAAGTTGTCTTTCATTTAACTCCCTCTTTGAATTCTCTCACCTTGGTGATCTCCAATTTGAACTGTAACAGGTTCCTTTTATGTTGCTGCTTGTTATAAAGACAGATGGTTCCTGACAATAACTTGTACAGATTGGTGGCATGTTTGAAAATAACGTAGCATTTCCTAGAAAAGGGCTGTCTTCTGGATGCAGTATTGATTTTTTTTCCTCCCACCATTCTGTTTTTTTACTAAGTAAACTGCCAGATTTGTTATCAGTCTTATCAGGGATAGAGGAGAAATCCAGTATTCCTCTGGAAATATTATTTGTGTTGTCACTCTTAGAAAATGCAATGGAAAAAGAGGTTCTATAACTTCGTACAATCTTTCAGACAGAATTACGATGCTAGAGTTGTACAACAACAATAATGTTCTAGCTATAAGGCAATCACTTGCTAATCTTAACATTAATTAATAATCTTAACTATTAAAAGAAAGAGACACAAAATTGATATCACTAAATTGGCAGCATAAATTAATAATTATTATGACTTCAAGGTTGTGAGTGATACATATTTAAGAACAATTAAGGTACAGAACCCATCTGTGTAGTCTATGCAAGAGTGAATATTAGATAGGATGATCCACTGTCTTAGCAAGTTTAGCTTCATCCACATTTGCTTTACTCATAAAATGCTAAGGTCCTATGGGAACTTATCTAAATCTTACATTTTATAGTTGATGAAACCGACTAAAAAGGGTAAATGACTTGACTAAAGTGATTTAGTGACAGAAGTGAGGTAAGATCACATATCCCATAATAATCATGTACTAATTTTTAAAAATTCATTTATAAATGAAGACCAATTCTTCTCATTTTTGGAAATTTTTAGAGCAGGTGTCTCTGGGAGTCTTCCTTATTTAATAATACGTGTTTTAGTGAAAAATTAAAAACAATAGCATTTAATTCAAATCAATAAAAGATCAGTTTGTAACTAGGTTTTGTCAGTTTGCATGTTGATGTGAGTATCTAATTTGATAAAATATTGTGTATACTGATAAAAAAAAAAACCCACAGATACAATCTAGGCCAAGTGTTACTTTTTTAAAAAATTCAAAATGTTAAGGGGATTACAAACGTTTTTATTACATGGATATGTTGTGTAATGCTGAAGTCAGGGCTTTCAGCGTGCTGGTCACCAGGACAGTGTTCGTTGTACCAGATAGGTAAGTTTTTATTCTTCTCCCTCTTCCCACCCTCCCCCATTCTTAGTTTGCAATGTTCTTTATGTCTCTTTGTGCCCATGAGTACCCATCATTTAGCTTCCATTTATTAGTGAGAACATGTGGTGTGTGTTTGTCCATTTTTATACCCCCCATGCCCAGTGTCAACTCTTCTCCTGACTTCTGTAATCGTGAATTAGTTTTTTGTGTTTTTGACCTTTATATGAATGGAATCATATATTAGATACTCTTTTATGAATGATCTTGTTCCTTTAATATTGTATTTGTGAATCCATCCATATTGTTGCAAGTGATTGTAGCTTGTTCACTCTCATAGCTATATATTCACTCTCATAGCTATGTATTCATTGTAATGAATACATTACAATGTATGTATCTGTTCTGTTGTTGATGGCTATAATGTTGTTTGGCTATATAAATAGGGCTGCTCTGAACCTCTTCACATGTCTTGGTGCACAAATACACACACACACACATATACACACACATTTCTGTTGGGTAGATACTTAGGAGTGAAGTTATTGGGTCATAAGTTATATATGTGTATGATCGTGATTGCTGGATCAAATGGTAAGAGTATTTAAAAATTGTTTATAATAACATAATATTTTTAATTGAAAAATTATAATTGTATACATTTATATGTTACAGTGTGATATTGATAGATCTAAACATGTGGAATGATTAAATCAGACTAATTAACATATCCATCACCTTGCTTACCTACCCACTTTTTATGGTGAGACATTTGAAATTTAGTCTTTTAGTTACTTTGAAATATATATTTGTATTGACTTTAGTGACTCTGTTGTGCAATAAATCTCAAGACATATTCCTCCCGTCTATCTGAAACTTTGTACCTTTTGATCAACATCTCCCCATTTCTCCTGCCTCACCCCGCCCCCTGCCCTAGCCTCTGTTAACCATTGTTCTACTTTCTGCTTCCATGAGTTCAACCTTTGTAGATTTCACATATAAGTGAGATCATGCAGTATTTTTCTTTCTTTGCCTGGCTTATTTCATTTAGCGTAATGTCCTCCAGGTTCATTCACGTTGGCACACTTGAGAGTTTGTTTAGTTGTGTAAGACACTGCCAGATTATTTTCCATAGTGGCTATACCATTTTGCATTTTCACAAGCAATGAATCAGAAATCCTGTTGTTCTACATCTTCAGCAACATTTAGTGTTGTCAGTGTTTTGGATTTGGCCATTTTAGTAGATATGTGGTAATATTTCATTGTTTTAATTGGCAATAAGCTAATGATAATATGATGTTGAGCATCTTTTTGTATGCTTATTTGCCATCTGTATATCTCTTTGGTGAGGTTTCTGTCCAGGTCTTTTGCTCACTTTTAAATCAAATTGTTCATTTTTTTCTTGTCAAATTGTAAGACATCTTTGTATGTTTCAGATAACAGTCCTTTATCAGATGTGTCTTTTGCAAATATTTTTCTCCTAGTCTGTAGCTTATCTTTTCATTCTCTTGTCAGAGTTTTACACAGAGCAGTTTTTGATTTTAATGAAGTCCAGCTTATCAACTATTTCTTTCATAGATTGTGCCTTTGGTGTTGTATCTAAAAAAATAATCACCATAAGCAAGGCCATTTAGATTTTTTTATATGTCAACTTCTAAGGACACTTATAGTTATACATTTTACATTTAGGTCTGTGATCTATTTTAATTTTTTAAAAAGGTGTAAGTTCTGTATTGAATTCTATTTTTTTTTTTTTTGCGTGTGGATCCACTTGTTCTAGCATCATTTGTTGAAAAGACTATCTTTTATCTATTGTATTGCTTTTGCTCCTTTGTCAAAAAACAGTTGATTATATTTATGTGCATTTATTCCCGGGCTTTCTATTCTGTTACATTAAGCTGCTTGCCTATATTTTTGCCAATATCACAGTGTTTTCGTTACTGGGGCTTTATAATAAATCTTGAAGATGGGTAGTGTCCATCTTTGGAAACTTTGTTCTTCTCCTTTGATACTGCATTGGATTTTCTGGGTCTTTTGCTTTTCCATATAAATTTTAGAAAAAATTTATTGGTATCTACAAAATAACTTTCTGGAATTTTGATTCATATTGTGTTGAATCTATACATCAAACTGGAAATAAATGATATCTTGACAATATTGAGTCCATGAATATGGATATCTCTCTACTTACTTAGTTCTTTTATTTCTTTCTCAGAGTTTTATAGTTTTCTTCATATAGATCTTTAAATATAAAAATAATAAAAATATGACATTTTGTTCATTTTATAAATATTTTATTTTTTAGATTCTAATGTAGATGGCATTGTGTTTTTAATTTCAAATTCCAAATTTTTCATTCTCGATATATAGGAAAATGGTTGACTTTTGTTTATTAGCCTTATTTCCTGCAAACTTGCTATAATTCCTTATTAGTGCCAGGAGTTTTTTGTTGATTATTTCAGATTTTATACATAGACAATCATGTTATCTGTGAAAAAGAGACAGTTTTCATTCTTCCTTCCCAATCTATACACCTTTTATGATCAGATATTGGTTTTGTTGTTTTTGTTGAAGATTTTTGCATCTCTTTTCATAAGAGATATTGGTCTATAGTTTTCTTTTCTTGTGATGTCTTTGTCTGATTTTTGTATCAGGGCAACGTTGGCCTCATAGGATGAGTTAGGATGCATTCCATTTGCTTCTATCTTTTGGAAGAGATTGCAGAGAATTCATATAATTTATTTCTTAAATGTTTGACAGAATTCACTAGTGAACCCATATGGGCCTGTTGCTTTCTATTTTATTATTATTAATTACTTATTGATTCAATTGATTTAAAATATATAGGTCTATTCAGATTATGTACTTCTTATGTGAGTTTTGGCAGATAGTGCCTTCCAAGGAATTGGTCCATTTTATCTACATTGTAAAATTTGTGGGCTTAGAGTTGTTCATAGTATTCCATTATTATCTTTTTAATAGCCATGGGATCTGTAGTGATATCCTGTCTTTCATTTCTGACATTAGTAATTTATGTCTTTTCTCCTTTTTTACTTGGTTAGCCTGGCTAGGGGATTATCAGTTTTATATTAACAGTTTTTTTTTTTTTTTAAACTAGCTTTTGGCTTCATTGATTTTCTGTATTAAGTTCCTCTTTTCAATTTCATTGATTTCTGCTCTAATTTTTATTATTTTTGTTTATTTGCTTACTTCAGATTTAATTTGCTCTTATTTTTCTAGTTTCCTAAAGTAGAAGCTTAATTGATTTTAGATCTTTTTCTTTCCTAATATATACACTCAATGCTATAAATTTCTCTCTCAGCACTGCTTTTGCATCATCATACAAATTTTGAGACGTAGTATTTTCATTTTCATTTAATTAAAAATATTTTAAAATTTCTCTTGAGCTTTTTTCTTTGACTCATGTGTTATTTACAAATGTATTGTTTAATAGCCAAGCATTTTGAGATTTTGTGGCTATCTTTCCGGTATTGATTTTATGCTTAATTCCATCGTGTCTAAGAACAGAAATTATATTATTTCTATTCTTTTAAACTTGTTAAGTGAATTTACTGGCCCGTTTTGTGGTCTTTCTTTGTGACTGATTCATGTGAGCTTGAGAAGGATATGTATTCTGCTGTTGTTGGATGAAGTAATCTATAGACGTCGGTTATATCAAGGTAATCGATGGTGCTGTGTCCTTACTGATTTTCTGCCTGCTGGATCTGTCCTTTTCTGGTGGAGGAGTGTTGAAGTCTCCAACTGTAATAGTGGATTTATCTATTTCTTCTTGCAGTTCTCAGTTTTTACATCAGGAGTTTTGATACAGTGTTGTTAGGTGTACACACTTTAAGGATTGTTAATGTCTTATTGGAGAATTACCTCCCATATCATTATGTAATGACTCTCTTTATTCCTGATAATTTTCCTTGCTCGGAACTCTGCTCTGATTAAAATTAACATAGCTACATCTATTTCTTTTCTTTTTTTCTCAGTCTTTTTTTTCCCCTTTGCTTTTCAGTTTTGAAAGTTTCCATTGACATATCTTCAAGCTCAGAGAATCTTTCCTCAGCCATGTCTGGTCTACTAATGAGCTCCTGAAAGACATTTGAATGAAACACATAGATAAGATAAAGCCCAGACAACTTCGTGTGAACCCTAAATCCAGCTGTGCCTGGAGCACCGGTTTAGCCCTTGATTTCTTATTTATGTGAACTCATTTTTCTTTGCTCAAGCTAATTTGATGTTATTTGTGCACTTACAGCTAAAGAATCATGACTAATACACAAGTAAACCCCCACATCTGCTTCCAAATGATTTCTTGTACAGTTCCCCTAAAGTATAAAACAGATAAATGCAGCTCTGCTTCTGAATAGAACAGAAATAGAAGTCCTCAAATCTTACTATGTGGCTCTTCCTAGACATGACAGTTAATTTTTTATGATCAGGTTAAGGGATACCCAGAGAGCTCATAAAACATTATTTCTGGGTATGTCTCTAAGGGTGATTGATCCAGACTACCACAGGGAAGCTGGACTACTACTCCACAACGGAGATTAAAGAGGAGTGTATCTGAAATACAGGAGATCCTATAGGGCATCTCTTACTAGTGCCATGCCTTATAATTAAGGTTAATGGAAAATTATAACTTAATCCAGGCAGGACTACAATGGCCCAGGGCCCTCAGGAATAAAGGTTTGGGTCACCCTGCCAAGTAAAGACCCATGACCAGCTAAGATGTTTGCTGAAGGCAAAGGGAACACAAACTGGGTAGTAGAAGAAAGTAGTTATAAATATCAGCTACAATCATGTGACCAGTTACAGAAACTAGGACTATAATTGTCATGAGTATTTCCTTCCTGTTTTCGTTGTGAATACATTTGTGTGTATACATATGTATGTTAAACAAATGCCTTTGTTTTATTTCCTGTCTTCCTTATCATATAGCATAAGATGTGTTGACTTTTTATTAGCAATTAAGAATTGTTAATTTTATGTCATAGTATTTAAGTTATGGGATATCAGGAAGAGAGTAAACATTGTTCAAGGACTTCCTCTTCTGGGGAAGGGATTAGTGCATTTGTGGTTGTAAACAAGACAGTTATATCATGTTAGGTGGAATTATAATATGGTTTAAGGATATGCCTATGGGTGCCAAATTGATGAGCGGTGGATTTGTGGTGGTTAATTTTATGTGTCAACTTGATTGGGCGCCGCAGGATACCCAGATATCTGATTCAACACTATTTCTGAATGGCCTGTGAGGGTGTTTCTGGAAGAGATTAGTATTTGCATCTGTTGATTGAGTATAGATGATCACCCTCACCTATGTGGGTGGGCATCATCTAATCCACTGAGGGTCCAGATAAAACAAAAAGGTGGAGGAAAGGCAAATTTGCTGTCTCTTCTGGAGCTGGGACTTCTATCTTTCTCCTGCCCTTGGACTTCAGAGCTTTAGGTTGTTGGACTTTCAGACTCTCAGATTTATTCCACCGCCAATTGCGGATTCTCAGAATGAATTATATCACCTGCTTTCCTGGTTCTCCAGTTTGCAAGCAGCATATCATGGGACTTTTCAGCCTCCACAATTGCATGAGCAAATTCTCATAATAATCTCCTCTTATAGATATCCTATTGGTCTTTTTCTCTGGAGAATCCTGACTAATACACCAGGCCTCTCTTAGATCTGCTTCGAGTCTTTGCAGAACAACCCAAAGTTTTAGGCAACATAGTTTAAAAGCCACTTGTAATAGGCCAGGTGCAGTGGCTCACACCTGTAATCCTAGCACTCTGGGAGGCCGAGGTGGGAAGATCACTCGAGGTCAGGCATTTGAGACCAGCCTGAGCAAGGGTGAGACCCCCATCTCTACTAAAAATAGAAAGAAATTATCTGGACAACTAAAAATATATATAGAAAAAATTAGCCGGGCATGGTGGTGTATGCCCATGGTCCCAGCTACTCGGGAGGCTGAGGCAGAAGGACAGAAGGATCGCTTGAGCCCAGGAGTTTGAGGTTGCTGTGAGCTAGGCTGATGCCACGGCACTCTAGCCCAGGCAACAGAGTTGAGACTTTGTCTCAAAAAACAAAAAAACAAAAAAACCAAAACTACTTGTAATAGATCCTTTGTGGCCTATGACAGAACTCCTCCTTGTTCTACCTGATTTCAGCTGCAGCTGTGATGGGGAGTTGCTTAAAGTGGCTCAAAACGAACACCTTGCTGTGTCTCTGCTTTTCTGTCCCTGGGCTTTTTCTCAAGTCACTAGGTTTGCTTAGCAAAAACATAGGCAGCCTGAAACTTCAGGGAAGTTAATGCCTCTGGGGAGCAACCCTCTTCAGGAATGGGTGGATACGTGTCTTGGCCTTCCATACCGTGGAGGCACATTTCTGAGGTTCATGGCGTGTGATTCCAGAGGGTCCCTAGTGGGATTGGGCCCTAGGTTCCCACAACAATAATCAGATCAGTGCTACATTTTTTTCTCCTTCCCTGCCTCATCTTCCTGCTTTCTTGTTCCCATTCCTTGTGATTACTTCTGAACTAAACCTACTGCACCCATGTCCTTTTCCCAGGCTCCGCTTTCGGGGACACCTAAATTAAATTATTAGTGTTATGAAGTATATAACTAGGAGTCAGCACACATAGTTTTGAGTCTCAGCTCTGCAAATTATAATATAGGCCTAATTGCTTCCTTTCTCTTGGCCTTAGATGTGCCATTTGTAAAATAAGAATTGAATTGGCTGTTTACTTAGTTCTCTCTAGCTCTGACTTTCATGTAACTCTATGTATCATTTCAGAAACTGAACACTCACACATGAAAATTAAATGATGATGACGATCAGTTTGAATAGTAAGGCCCTTGAAGATTTTCTCTCTTTTCCACGTATCTTTTTTTGTTCTTTTCCATAAGTATTCAGATGATCTGCCTCCATCTTGATTGCTCTTTATAGATGCAGACACAGAAGAACAACCACAAGTACCCAGCCTGAGCAGACTATACACAGTTATTTTGACAGGGAAGAAGCTCTCAAAAACCACTGACATTCAGAGCTTCATGTTTATGTAGGACATAAAGATTGAGAGTGAAAACAAGTATAGGCTGAATATGATCAACTTCTCGATGATTAAATGTAACATAATAGCCTTAGTACTTTAGAGCTGGAGCCAAAAATACTTAACACAAAATGGCTTCCATTTCATATTGATTTTAAAAAATGAAACATTACACCTGGGGATCCAGCTATAGATTTCAATCTACTTTTCCTTGTAATTTGAGACAAATTGAAATCTATGATAATGAACATAATCAGGAAGGGAAAAATCTATTCTTTTCTTCTTTTAGGAACTAGAAATGATCAATTTGAAACTTCATTGTTTTCTTTTTTACACAGTAGTGGCTTCCAGTGGGGACGTAATACAATGATTATATTGATTCTTTTTGGGGAGAAGAACAGAAAGAAGCAATGCTTGCTGTTTGAAAAGGAAGCAGGAGGTGTGTAGAGGGTATGGTAGGGAGGACATTCTGCGTACTGTTGTCAGGTGAGAGAGGTTCCCCTATGCTCACCAATGGCTACCTTCAGCAGGGTTGGTCTTACACAAGAAGAGGGTAGGTAGCCACCTACAAATGTGGTTTAAGGGGTTCATGCTGGGCTTCTGTTTTTCAATATCCTTTCTCTGTTTAGTCCTTGATGTGTGAAATTTCTCCGAGGTCAGATGTTTCCTTTGAGATAAAAAAAAAACTGATGGAATGTTAAGGTACAGAATAGAACCCCAAGTTGGGAGTCAGGAGACAGAATGCTTGCCTCCGCCCTGCAGAGAATTAGCTCGGTGAACTCAGGGCCCTTAACGTTTCTTTCTTCTTTGCAGCTTGTTGAATCCTTTGAAGGTTTTTCTGTGTTGTGGCTAGGTTACTAGTCTGGTTGTGAGACAGACTCTGGTTTTGAGCTCATCACAGGGTGACCATCTTGGTACATGATACCATCTGTGCATCATAAAGTTGTTACCAGGTAAGTCTTGGCTAGACATCCCTGCTTTGGTAAAATAAATTATTAAGAGATTAGTTTGTGTTTTGTTTTGGCTGATGTGAAAGAATTAGGATTGCTGGGAACTGCACGTGTGATATTCATAAAATGTTGGCTTCTTTTTTTTTCAGAAGTAGCCAGCTCTTTTGTGTTCTTTGTCTCAGGGGCACTTGTCAGGCTTGAAGTAGAAGTTGCTTGAAAACGATCTTTTGACTTGCTTTTTGTGATAGTCTTTGAGGGAGTGGAAGCAGAAGTAAGAGAGAGATGAGAAAGTCTCTCAAGTGGGAATGGGGCAGAGCATGATGGGTCCAAGTGTATCAGGAACTAGCACCCTAAGCTTGGCAGCATGCCAGATGGCAAGATCTCAGAGCAGAATGAATGGTGGTGTGTCCAGACTGTGGGATCCATAGATAAGCTGGTCAAGTGTGAACCTTTTTTCTAGGCTTACTTCCCCAGGGTCTGCCCTCTGGCCTGGCCTGATTTTCACACCGGAACCGGATATCTCTAGAGCATGAAGAGGGGTGGAAATGCCCCTAATGGTTGAGCCTGAATCTCCTGCCAACTTGGGAGGATGGAGTCTTGTTTTCCAGTGCTGCTGAAACAGAGTACTACAAACTGGGTGGCTTAACCAACAGAAATTTGTGCTTTCATAGTTCTGGAGGCCAGAAGATGGAGGTCTCAGCAGGATTGGTTCCTTCTGAGGGCTGTGGGGAAGAACCTGTTCCATGCCTCTTCTCTAGTTCCTGGCAGTTTGTTAGCCATTTTGGCATTGCTTGGTTTGTAGCCACATCACGCTGATCTCAGTTCTTGGCTTTATCAACTGTGTAGAGTTACATCATTTGCTGAGATGGAGAAGATTGTGGGAAGACAGATCTCCAGGGTAGGAAAAATCAGCAGTCCTATTTTGGCCATGTTCAGACTGAAATGCCTATAGACACACAGATGAGGATGTCAAGCAGCTAATCGAATGATGAATTTTGAGCTAAATTGAGAGGTCAGGGCTAGAATGTCATTGTCAGATTGTATTTCAGACTGAGGTCTAGATGAGATCATTTGGGAGAATATAGGGACAGAAAAGAAGACCAAAGACGAGCTTTGTTACACTCACACGTCAGTGATTGAAAAGAGGAGAGGGAACTAGCAAAAGTGACTGAGAAGGAAGGGCCAGGGAGATGGAAGGCAAATGGGGAGAAACCAAGAGATGGGACTATTTTAAGAAGGAAGGAGTAGACAACCATGCCAAATGCTGCTGAGAGATCGAGAGAGGTGAAGATAGAGATGATCATTTGAGTTTGAAATATAGAAGACACCTTGTTAAGAGTGGTTTCAGTGGAATGGGTGGGGCAAGTGCAGTAGGGAAGAAACCTGATTGTAGAGGATTGAAGAACAGATGGTGGAAAAGTAACGATAGCCACTATAAACAATTTTTTCAAGAATTTTTTCTGGGAAGTAGAACATAGAAATATGGATGGGTAGAGGTAAATAGGGTTATACTATAGTGACAAAAACCAACTAAAATCATGTAACAAAATTCCATTTATTTCTTGATCACATTACATGTCAATAGCTAGAAGTCAGTTATGCCTTGCACCATGAGTCTTCTCATTTCTGGACACAGGCTGACGGAGCTCCCCATCTGGGACACTTCCCTTTGATAGAAGAGGAAAGAAGCAAGAGACAGAGCTATACAGTGGCTCAGATCTTCAGCTCGCACTTGCCACACTTCATATCTGTCCACGTTCCGTTAACCGAATCGAGTTATGTAGCCAAGCCTAATATCACGTGGAGACATAATGGCTGGAGAAGTACACTCCTTCCATAGAAGACACTGCACCTCACGTGGTCATGTGTGGGAATGAAGAAATAGTGAATACTTAGAAACAATAATGCCGCCTACCACTGCCAACCACCATATATACACACGTTTTTTTTAGTGGGTGATACAGACCATGTTTGTATGCTGTTGGAAATAATTCAGGAGACCATTCATTGTATAAAAAAGTCTGTGAGAGGGTGAGGAGGTTGCTTTTTTTAGCGGTAAGAATACTTTATTGTTAATAGGAGGAAAGGTATAGATGGAGTACAGATATTTAAAGGTTAGTAGGTTTGCCATGTTTTTTATGCTGTGACTTCTTGATTCTTTCTAAATTTTGGTTTCATTTTGGCTTCCCAATAACTTCTAAGATCAGGGAACCTAGGCAGTGTATTTTCTGAAATTTGAATTCTTAAGAATCTTCTTTTGTTGCCTGTTACCTTCAACAAAACAATTAGGTGGGTCTAGAATTATTTTTTAATCTCCAAATGTCTAGCAATATTGCTACATTGTTGTAGTATGTAGGTGATAGAGGCATTTAAGACTAATATCTCATTCTCTTTAGGACATGCCCCATGCAGGTGATAGCAGCTCAATGCGTACCTATTGAGTGAGTAGCATGCATGAACCCCACTCCACCCATCACATTTTCCCAGACAACTCTTTAATGGCTTATTTTTTAAATATTGTTAATTAGATCATTTTTTTAGCTCTGGGAGAATAAAATCCAAGTTCATTTGATGAATACCCAATATGAAAGGAAAAGATAAATTTTATAAGCATATATTTTGAGAATGAAGCCTCTTAAAATGCAGATAGATGAGGCACAGTTAAAAACTCTGACATATGAGTTGTAACCTTCTTTCTTGTCTGAGACCATATGAGGAACAGTCACATATCTATTAGGGTGGTAAAGCAGCAAGGCTTTCAGGGTGAAAACTGGATCTGCCGTACAAGGTACATATTAAGAACATCAATCTTAGTAATAATTTCTACTTAGTAATAACTTGGTATAGAGGAGCAAATATGAGGGATTTCACCTACCTAGAGTTAAGAAATGAACTCATTTCCTTCTGATAAAAGATCCTTTTCTACACAGCAATGGTATAAGATAGGAACTCAAGTAATTATTATTGGAGAATGAGAACACCTACTTAAAGTGTCCTTGTATAGATGGTTTCCTTGCTCTCTTCACTGAGCAAAGCCTTTGGGATTGGAGAGATGTGTATGAATGCTCAAGTGTATGGGCACTTGAATATACAATGGAATTTTTCGGCAAGCTTTGAACTATCGAGTTGCCACTTTTCTCCTCTGAGAACCATGGTTCTTAATTATGAGAAACCCATTTTGACAAAGATTGAGAGTGGCAGAGACTTAAGTGGAAAGTTAGCTGTCAGAATGTCATCTGTTCCCCATTTTTCTGAGTTTGGGAGGGTATTTGGGAACAAAGTTCCAATTTCATAGCTATCGCTCTTTAGGAGATTAATTGGCAGTGATTTGCGAGGGAGGTTCATGACATTTCTGCCCAGTATTTTTTAAATTATTCCTAAAGCAAAAAGAATCACCTGGTTCATTTTTGAAACTCAGATGCTGTCTCAACCAATAGGAAGCTCAGAGACCTCTGGGAGACAGCGAGTCTTCTGCTGTGGTTAGGCCATAGATGGACACAAGTTTGGAAAATGGTTCTGCCACTTACTAGGTGACTGATATTGGGAAAGTTCTTTTACTTTGCTGAGGCTGGTTTTACTCATTTATAAACAGGAATACTAGTACTTTGTCTTAGTAACTAATCTATTACTCTGTTAATAAGTACTGAGTAGTTACTATATTCTTATCCCTTGGCTATGGATATGAAAAATGTATATAATAATAGCTAGCATTTGATGAGTGTTAGTCAAGCATCAACCACTCTAAATACACCCTCTGTATTCTTCCTATCAAGTTTATGAGAAAAATAGATGCCATTATGCCCATTTTACAGTTAAGGAAGCTTCACTTAGAATCTAAGTAACTTGTCCAAGTTACATAATCCAGGAGCCTAAATTCAAACCAAGACAGATTTCAGTTGAGACTTTACATTTTTAACCACTGTACTATACTGCAAAGATGCAAAGATACATTGCTTGCTGGTGTGGACAGACACAAGAAAGTGAGCAATTATAATAAAAGGACATGCAAAGTATCCAGGGATTGTAGAGGAACAAGAACTTAATTCCTTGCAATCAACTTTGTTTTGAAATCAAAGATCATGATGAATCTATAAAAGTTTTATCTGACGTGTTTGAATTTTTGCTGATATCAAAGCCATCGACATACATATGCATACTGTAATTTTGGAAACGTCAATATTTATCATTTAAATGTCAGCCCCTCTCTATAAAAATTCATGATGTCATGGTAATATAGTACCAGAAATCTTACCAAATGTCTGCTACTAAGGAAATACTTAGCCCATGTCATTGTTTACATTAAGAGCATGATTGGACCACTTTAAAGATTCTGATGTTGTTAGTGATTGACACTATTAAGAATGCAATTCACAGAAAATATGCTAATAGTATTTTTATTAATCAAGTGCATATTTTAATGAAAACCAAAACATAATTTTTATGAGCACATTATGGGAGGATGTGATGTGTGAAATGTACTGTAAAGACACCAGTAAATCATGAAACAAATAAAAATGATTCATTTTTATTTTTAATGACTTGAAGTTTGGGTCAGGTGAAATTGGAAAGTTTTGACGTAGTAGCACCCCGCAAGCTTGAAGATTTGCATGCAATCCACCCTTTATATGCACTGCATCCTGTTAACTACAGAAGCAAAAATGGCTTCTGTAAAACATTGCCTTTTGTTCATTAGACAGCTTCGAGCCTTTGAAAATGAATCATTAACTGCTGATATTGCCCTAAGGACAAATATTTATGATCTCCTGGGGCTGTTAGAGATAAAGAAGGGAAAACAATGAGGACAGGAAAGTGCTTATGTCTCAGTTTTAGATTATCCAATTATTTCAAGTATAGAAATATCATTAATAGGGTCACTTAAAATAAAATAAGTGGGAAAATAGGAAGAAAGCATCTCAGTTTCAGGCCTGGAATTTTATGACAATTGTAAAAGAGTAGCTATCTATCATTTTAATAGTGGCAGGAGACAATGGGCTTGCAAGCTCCTATATGTGAGGAAGATGTGACATGGACAGTGACATCGATCTTACTACAAACTAGGTAACCCAGTTTTCAAGCAAAGCCAGTCAGCCATTATTAAGGAATTCTGTGATGTTCTTGGCAGTATGAGACTATGTAGGTTAAAAAGGAAATTTCATTATATCTTTAAACATTTAAATACTTGGCTCCATGGCTCACTGATTTTGAGCAGCCTGACGCTCAATTTGATTCAGGTTTCTTTTGTTCCTTAGTTATTTATTGATGGTGACTTTCACATTTATTGTGTCACATTGAGAGACACTCCTCCACCCTCCGACGTGTGCTTACTCCCATTTGTGCTGATCTTGTCAGTGATGCTGAATGTTTTATCCAGCAACCAGGCTATGTGACAGATTTCCCAGGAACATTTGCAGGCTTATCGCTTTGAAGCTCTGGTGTCAGTATCACTGCTCACATGGTGCGGAAAGTTTACTTCTTTTTTCTGCAAAACCGCAAATTACTAAGCTGAGCGCCTGCTTCCCTCTGCTGCTGTCTAGCTCTTTGGTGACCTCTGCTCTTGGGAAACAAAAGGTTTAGAGGTAAGAGCCAAGGCGTTGCCCATTTTGATGGCATCAGGAGATTGCAGCACCCAGAGACTGTAGGCAGTGGCTGAGGAGCAATGGAGTGAGGAGGCAGAGGCAAAGAAAAATGGCTCTGAAATGTAAAGGACTGTATTTAAGGATTGTAGGTATTATTATTATTTTTTTATTTCTCGCCTTGACAGTTTACATATCCTGAGCTTTCTCTGAAATTATGCAAGGATCAGGCTATATTTTTCCTTCTAACATTTTTTTCTTCCCTTTCTTTCCTCCTCCGCACTCTTCTTGCCATGCTTCTTACTCTGCCTCTAACGATGAGGTCGAGTAAGCGGTGGTTGGAAGGTCCGGGTGGATCTCCTCCCTGCCTCTCTTGCATGCCCCTGTCCTCTTCCAGCCAGGAGGAAACTAATGGTGATCTTTTCCTCTGACATTTTCACATCTTTCCTGTGTTTGGACCCTTCCACTGGAGTCAGAGGCAGCTTCTGCTCTAGCGTCCTGGCCCTGTAAGTCTGTCTCTCCCAGTGTCCTCTCCCTCACATCTAGCTTTCTTGTGGCCTATCCCTTGCCTCCATTGGGAGGTACTTTCTTTTTTCTTTTTGGCCTCTTTATATACTCCATTATAATAAAAATTGTGGCCCTTTTGCTCTGCTTGGCGGCATTTCATGATAATCTTCAGACAATAAAAGAGAGAAATATTTCAAATGAAGCAACAGGGACTGTGTCTCAGATTGCCTTTGTTGGCTACAAGCCAGTTTTCACGGCTAATGGTCTTCTTTGTGCATGGGTGGTTATTAGATGTTTAATGACCATTGTCATTAGAACTTTAGATGGTCTTGCATCTGGGTGAGCAGTTTGAAATCTGGCTGCATTAGCTAAGGCCTCGGCGTGGGAAGGCATATTTCTACCTATTTCTAGATGAGAACCCAAGCAAGGTTTAGTTTTTGACTTAAACAGAGCTTTTATGGAGGGGGGCATAGGATGGGGGTGGGAGAGTGAGCCTTTCCTGTCAATAATTCTTGTAGAAAGACTGCAAGTTATGGATATAATAAGCACCTGGGCATTTAGAAGGAAGGGAGATATAAACAGTTAAAAATCACTCTTGTTTATAATTTTATTTGTAGAGACATCATATAGCTCCTTGACCACAGATTTGGGGATTCTGTTTCTTTCTTTTTCCCTGGAACCTAGGAAAAGACTTGGTCAATAAAGTACACTCAGTAAGTGTGTGCTGAACGAATGAATGAGAAATGTAAACACAGGAAAGGAAATATACTACAAGCAGAATGTAGGTGCCCAGGCACCGCTAATGAAGCCATCAACCAGAGGCAAGAGGGGTGGCAGCATCTTTAGTAAAAACAGCGAATATATGGATTATTTTGTTTTGATGACCTCAGTATCTTCATCTGTAAAATAAAGAGTCTGAATTAGATCAATAGTTTTAAAACGTTAGCTTTCAGCATGATAATCACCTTGTTGAAGGTAGGTTTGGGAACCCACTCCCACAGAATCTGATATGTTGAATCTGGGACAGAGATCAGGAGCCTGCATGTTTCACAAGCCCCACAGGTGATTCTGAGGAAGGTGGTCCATGAGCCACACTCTAAACCAGCTGGTTGTTAAGCCCCTTTAGAAATAATCCATTTAGTTGCCCCAAGATTCTGACCTCTGCTAAAGATCCCTGATGTCTTCATAAAGTCATGATTTATGGTGCTACTCATGATCTCTCATTGTTCCCCATACATGCCCAGTAATGTCCAATCTTTATTATCCATGTTCAGCAGAGATTTTTATGTCTAGCCATCTCCATGAATTGATGGCTTATCTATGAGTTGGCTGCTCTTGGGTCAAGTTCAAAAAGCTGTGATTAGAGAGAGGCCTGAGTCATGTGTACAGAAGATGGCTTTCCCTGCTCAAGGAAGTGCTTCTTTCAAAAGAGGCTGAGAGTGGAGAATTGAAGATGGCGGACGAGGGAGGCCGCCAGCCAGAGTGTCTCCGCAAAGAGGGCAGATTTTGGAGGAGGGCGGGAGAATTAAGCAAGCAGACAAGTATACATTGGACGAGGATCAGAAGGAGGGATACCTGAGACCATGAGAGACTCCACGGGAGGAGGTTGCGGAGGAGAACTGGAAGGAGAAAGCCCACTAGAAGCTTGGAGACCAGCGACAAGGGTAGGTGGAGCGGCTAACTTTCCCCTCCCTTGCATCTCGGACTGCTAGTGGGCTCCTGGGCGGTTGGAGAGACCTAACACCAGCCCAGAGACGGTGAGCGGTGAGCCTCTTGTGGCCAC
>CAUYRT010043126.1:0-18483 GCA_963574885.1 Lepilemur ruficaudatus | reverse complement strand
TATAGCACCTCTTGCATTTTCCTGGATAGAGCTGCAACCCATTCTACTAAGTGAAGTATCCCAAGAATGGATAAACAAGCACCACATGTACTCACCAGCAAACTGGTTTCACTGATCAACACCTAAGTGGACATATAGGAATAACATTTATCAGGCGTTGGGGAGATGGGAGGGGGGAGGAGGGGATGGGTAATGAGTGTGATGTGCACCATCTGATGGATGAACACGCTTGAATCTCCTGCTATGGGGGGGGAAGGGAAGAAGGTAACACATGTAACCTAAACATTTATACCCCCATAATATACTGAAATAAAAAAAATAAATAAAAATATGTCACGCCTGAAAACTATAAATACTTATAAAGATCCTTTGCCTTGATGTTATTCTTCAGCGATTTTTAAAAACTGATTATTCAGATTTACAATTTTTAAATTTGTGGACTAGGTAATTTTGATCAACTTTCATGTTGAAAACAACTTGGATAAAGTTAAAAACAAGTCTCCTAAAAGCATTGCAGAGTTAACAAAACTGAAAAGTTACAAGATCAAAATACGGAAGGTAGAAATGTAAAGATGGTTGATGCTTAGTGCTAATTTCTTCCAAGTAGCATTAACTGATTCTTAAAGAGGTGTTTGAGAAGCTGAGCAATGCTTTTGAAATTCCATCCAGGCTAAGGGAAAAATTTAAGTAAAAACAAACAGTTTAGGTCTCCTTCAAGTTGGTGCTTCATTTCAAATCATCTAAAATCTGAAACCAAATTAAGATAATTCCAGAATTCTAGTACTTTTACCTATATTCAAGAATTTAAACAACTTTGTTATGTTTGGGTCGATAAGTGATACAATTGAATTTTTTTGTCAGGGTATAAGAGAAGATTTTAAAAATGAATATTCTAGAACTTAAAAAAATAAGAACTGAAATCAAAAATTTAATAGATTGGTTCCTTCATAAAACAGACAGAGCTGAAAAAAAGAATTAGTGAACTTGAAATAAGTCAGAAAGAAATTTCCAGAATGAAGCAAGGAGAGACAAAGTATGTCAAACACAGAAGGGTATTTAAGAGACAAACAGTACAAAACTAGAATATCAAAATCATGTGTAATTTGAGTCCCAGTAAGAGAAGAAAGACAGAATGAGGCAGAAGCAATATTGAAGATATAATTTCCAAAGATTTTCCAAAACTGACTGCAGAAAACAAACCAACCATAAAGAACTTAAGAATGTCAAATAAAGTGAAAAAACTCCTTACTTGAATCCAGGAGTTTGAGACCAGCCTGATCAACATAGTAAGACCCCCATCTCTACAAAATAAATAAATAAATAAATAAATAAATAAATAAATAAATAAAGATTAGCCCAGCGTATGGTGGCACATGCCTGTGGTCCTAGCTACTTAGGAGTCTGAGGTAGGAGGATCACTTGAGCCCAGGAGATGGAGGTTCCAGTGAGCTGTAATTACACCACTGCACTCCAATGTGGATGACAGAGTGAGAACCTGTCTCTAAAAAAATAAAATAAGAAGAAAATATGCATGTTATTACCACATCTAATCAACATCTTACTAGAGGTCCAACCTAATGTAATAAAAGTATGAATAAAAGAAGTAACAAATATAGTAAAATAAGAAATAAAAATGTCGTTACAGATAGCACAATGATACGTAGGCTAATAGAAATAAATCTCAAAATAAGTTGTTAAAATTAAGAAGTAAATAGTAAGATTACTGAACGTAAACTTAGCATATGTACAAAAGTATATATATACATGCCTTTGTCAAGTAATAAAATATCTTTTAAAAAAACAATTGTTAATGCATAAAATAAAACAAATACTTAGAAACTGAACTAGTGAAAACCAAACAAGAAATCTATTCAGACAACTTAATGACAGATAAATTGACACAGTCTGTTCCAGATTGGAAGATAGATTGCCCATGATAAAGGTGTCAAATTTCCCACAAAGTTTATGTAGATGAACCACAATCTAAGCATAAACTCTAATAGGTATATGTGTGAAAATTGTCAAGCTGATTCTAAGATTCTTAGAGAAGTTCCATGGGGGCCAAGATTACATAAAACATTCTTGATGAAGAATAACATTGTTGCAGGACTTTCAGCAAGTTTTTTTTATAATGCTACTGTAAAACAGGGAAAAAATGAAGCAAAGTTATATTCAGAGGCCAATGAAATTGAACAGGGAGCCCATGAACACTTGATTTATGGAGTTACTCCAGAGTAGTGGAGAAGAATGATCTTTTTGATCATTTGAATAGCAGTGATCAATTGAATAGCAATGTGACAAAATATAAATGAAACATGACCCCTGTACCACACCACACTCCAGAATCAATCCTAGGTAGATTTCAACATCTAAGTGTGAAATGCAAGAAATACAGTTCCAGAAGAAAATAGAGTAGAATATCTTCATGATGTTGAGATAGAGAAAAATTTACTAAATAGTGCCTCAAAGACATTAATTTATAAAAGCAAATAATAAAAAAGGCAAAACATTAAATGAAGAACATATGCACAGAATAAAATACAACTAACAGATTTATAATGTAAGCCAAAGTGTGAGAAAATATTTTCAAAACATATAATTAACAAAGGGTATATTTATTGTATTAATATATAATAAATAAATAGTTATAAAATATATACACTTTAACTGCCCAATAGAAACAATGAATGAGAGACATGAAGAGACAGGTTATAAAAAGGAATATCAAAATGTCCTATAAACTTATGAAAAGGGTTGCAATTCACTAATACTTGGGAAATACAAATAAAATTTTCCATAAATTACCATTTTTTAAACCTACTAATAATGGGTATATTTCAAAGTCCTCTAATACAAAGATTTAAGAAGAGATGGAGCATCAAGAACTATCAAATACTCCTGGTGGGTCAGTAAATTGGTGCAAATAGTCTGGAAAACAGTTTAGCATCACCTATTAATGTTGCAGATCTGCATAGCTGATGAAATGACAATTTCATTCATTGGTATATATCAGCAGAAATGCATGCACAGAAAGACTGTAAAAATGTTCATAGCTGCCCTCACACAACAGAATTTATGCAGCAATAAAATGAATCAACTACAAAAAATATACATGAATCATAATTACACAAGTCATAGTCAAAGAAATAAGTAATGTATTGTTCCAGTTGTATATTAAAGAAATATGTTGGCAAATTTAAAATATAGTATCAGACATCAAGGTAGTGGTTACCTTTGGTGAAGAAGAAGCTGATAGGAGTGGAGATGGTATATAAGGGGCTTCTCTGCTTCTGGTATATTTCTTTTCGTGGATGACTGTTAATATGATTGTTTTATGTAGTAATTTTTTTCTTCTATAGATTTGTTTTTTGCACTTTCCTGTGTATGTATTATACTTCAAATACATACATTTTAAAATCCTGATCATTAATTTAATAGAAATACTATCTTTATATATACACTGTTGTATAATATATGTGTGTATATTTTATATAAGTTGATTCTTGAATGATGCTGGGGTTAGGAGCACTGAATCCCAACAGTTGAAAATTCATGCGTAATTTTTGACTCCTAAAAAACTTAGCTAATATTAGCTTGGTGCAAAAGTAATTACAGTTTTAGCATTGTTGAAATTTGCCGTTTGCTATTGGAATACATTCTTAAATAAATGTCAATATGTTATACATTATTTTCATGTGCATTTCTTATTTTTTTATTAATGATGTATTACTTGCTGTTTATTTTATATTTATTTTAGACTATGGGAATGATGTTAGACAAAAAGTAAATTAGAGTGATTTTCTTATTCAAATTCAAAATGGGTCGTAAAGCAGTGAAGACAACCAGTAACATCAACAATGGATTTGGCCCAGGAACTGCTAATTAATGTACAGTGCAGTGATGGTTCAAGAAGTTTTTCAAAGGAGATGAGAGCCTTGAAAATGAGGAGTGCAGTGGTTAGCCACAGAAAGTTGGCAATGACCAAATGAGAGTAACCATCGAAGCTGATCCTCTTACAATTACACACGAAGTTTCAGAAGAATTCAAAATCAACCATTCTGTGGTTGTTTGGCATTTGAAACAAATTTGAAAGGTGAAAAAGCTTGATAAGTGGGTGCCTCATGAGCTGATCAAAAATAAAAAAGATTGTCATTTTGAAGTGTCATCTTCTTTTCTTTGTACACAACAACAACAAACCATTTCTCAATCTGATTGTGATGTTCAACAAAAAGTGGATTTTACATGACAACTGGAGATGACCAGCTCAGTGTTTGGACCGAGAAGAGGCTCCAAAGCACTTCCCAAAGCCAAACTTGCATCAGAAAAAGGTCATGGACACTGTTTGGTGGTCTGCTGCCGGTCTGATCCACTGCAGCTTTCTGAATCCCAGTGAAAGCGTTATATCTGAGAAGGATGCTCAGCGAATAGATGAGACGCACTGAAAACTGCAATGCCTGCAGCCGCATTAGTCAACAGAAAGTGCCCAGTTCTTCTCCACGACAATGCCCAACCGCATGTCATACAACCAGTACTTCAAAAGTTGAACAAATTGGGATATGAAGTTTTGCCTCATCCACCACACTCACCTTACCTCTTGCCAACCGACTACCACTTCTTCAAACATCTCTACCACTTTCTGCAGGGCAAATGCTTCCACAACCAGCAGGATGCAGAAAATGCTTGCCAAGAGTTCGTGGAATCCCGAAGCATGGATTTTTATGCCACAGGAAAAAATAAACTAATTTCTTATTGGCAACAATGAGTTGATTGTAATGGTTCCTATTTTGATTAATAAAGATGTGTTTGAGCCTAGTTATAATAATTTAAAATTCATGGTTCGAAACTGCAATTACTTTTGCACCAACCTAATAATAGCCTACTGTTGACTAGAAGCCTTATTGATAAAATAAACAGTTGTTTAACCCATAAATAGACTAGTATCCACATATATTTTATTCACTTATGACATATTTCACTTTTTCTTAGTTTTTTTTGATATTTCTAGGTTACATAGTTTGAGTTCTTTCAAATTGTCACAAATCTCCAACATAATTTCCAATATATTAATATTTATTGGAAAAAATCCATCTGTAAGTGGACCCATGTAGTTCAAACTCATGTTATTCAAAGGTCATGTATATCAATATATATATACCAAAAGTTAAGTGATTCTTACTAATACAGAAATAATATTAAACCATTTTCTTAGTTATGTGTTCTGCTTTTTTGTGGGTAGAGAAACTCATAGTAAGTATTCCATTTATGTCTTGACATGATTGTGCCAGTTAGAAAGGACTAAACTACCCACTTGGCAGCATCTTAACTCTTTGATGCCAATAGCATTTATTTAGAAAATTACCTCTTTTAGTGAATTAAATCAGCCAAATAGATTTGTATAGCCTTTCATGCCAAATGTAAGTTATAAAGCTGCCCCTATATTTAGGATTAGACAATGGAGGCCAACTTGCCTGAAAAATTGAGTTTCATTTGCCACAAAAGGACAACAGTGCCATTTTAAAAAGCTAAATACAGTGATGATCACTGCTTTTCAAAGAAACTGTATATGGAGGCTGGAGAACCCCCCCCCCATTACTTTCATAAATGTCTCTTGGCAGATGACATCTACTACACAGTTACATGAACATTATATTGAAAACAAGTTCCTCAGAAAAATAAAAAATCTATTGCTTTGGTCCCAGATTATGTACTGTATCAAGACAATAAAGCCTATGTAGGTTTATTGTTCTGTTGCCAGTCTATTGTTAAATTACCAGCCTGTGTCTAACCCAAATAACATTCCACAAATTCCTTCTGTTTTATCTTTGCTATTGGATGAAGCAAAATAAAGCACTGAGCAATCATCAGGTTCTGTAACTGATCACAAACCTTGACAATGGACATAATTATGATTACTCTGCAAATTGAAATAAATATAAAATATATACCTTTAAAACATAAAATACAATCATATCAATTAAATTAATAAGTGTTTAGCATTTTTATTTTTGTATTTATCATTTAAAAAGAAACCTAGAATGGAACAAGACAAGGATTGCCCACTTTCACCCCTTCTATTTAGCATGACATTGTAGTCCTCTCTAGAACACTTAGGCAAGAAAATAAAATAGAAGACATTGACATTGGAAAAGAAGAAGGAAAATAATGTCTTTTTACAGACAACATGATCTTGTATGTAGAAAACCCCAAAAACTGGGGAAAAAACTGTTAGGGTTTAGCTCTAACTTAAATTCAGCAGAATTACAGGATGCAAAGTCAACAAATGAAAATCAGTTGCATTTCTATACACTAACAATGAACAATTTGGAAAGGAAATTTGGAAAATAATTGCATTTACTAAGAAATAAACATAACCATACCAGTTGCAGTGTCTCATGCCTATAATTCCAGTCCTTTGGGAGACTGAGATAGAAGAATTGCTAGAGGCCAGGAGTTCAAGGCCAGCTTGGGTAACATAGTGAGACTCTGTGTCTACAAAAAAAAATTAAAAATTAGCCAGGCATGGTGATGTGTGCCTGTAGTCCCAGCTACACAGGAGGCTGAAGAGGAGGATTGCTTGAGTGCAGGAGTTCGAGGTTGCAATACATTATGATGATGCAACTGCACTCTAGCTCAGGTGACTAAGCCAGGCCCTGTTGCAAAAAAAAAAAAAAAAAAAGAAAACAGAAAAAGAAAAGAAAGAAGGTAAGAAAGATATAAACTTAATCAAGGAGGCCAAAGACTTGTGCACTAAAAACCACAAAATGATACTGAAAGAAGCTAAAGTAGACACAAATAACCTCTTACGTACATTGGATAGATTAATGTTATGATGTCAATACTACACAAAGCAATCTATGGATTTATGGAAAGGCCCTATCCAAATCACAATGCTGTTTTTTGTAGAAATAGAAAATTCTATCATAAAATTCATATGGAATATTGGGAATCCAAATAACCAAAACAATCTTGAAAAAGAATATCAAACTTGTAGGTTCCATGTTTCTTGATTTCAAAATTTATTGCAAAGCTACAGTAATCAAAATACTGTTGTAGTGGCAGAAAAACAGATACATAGACTAATGGAAAAGAATAGACAGCCCAGAAATAAACCCTTGACTATATCAAGGGTTGACAAATCAAACCCTTGACCATTTTTTTTTCCCCAAGTGTGCCGAGATCATTCAATGGGAAAAAGGATTTTTTTTTTCAACAAATGGCTCTTGGGAAAACTTTATATTTGCATGCAAAAGTGGGATCCTTATCTTACACCATATATAAAATTTGACTCAAAATGAATCAAATACCTGAGTGTAAGAGTAAACGCTATAAAACTCTTAGAAGAAAATAGAGGAAAATCTTCATGGCATTGGAATTGGAAGTGTTTTCTTGAATGTGACACAAAAAGTACAAGGAGCAAAAGAAAAAATAGATAAATTGAACTTTATAAAAATTAGAAACTTTTGTGCATCAAGGATGCAATCCACAGAGCAAAAAAGCAACTTCTATAATTTGAATATGGTTTGTTCCCACCAAAAGTCACTGTGAGGTGGTGACTTTAAGAGGTGATTAGTTTATTAAGAAGGATTAATGCCTTTCCTGGAGAAGTGAATTCTTGCTCTCCCAGGACTGGATTAGTTACCTGGAAAGCAGATTGTTAAAAAAGAAGGTTGCCTCTCATGTTTGGTCTCTTTGCTGCATCCAATTCTTCCATTTCTCCACCATGTTATTAATGTAGCACAAGGCCCTTATCAGAAGCCACCAGGTGCAATGGCCCAGTCTGGAAACTTCCAGCCTGGAAACCCAAATAAACCTCTTTCTTTCATAAATTATCCCGGTCTCAGGTGTTCATTTATAGCAACACAAAACAGAGTAAGACAGAAAAATTGATATCTTAAAAAGTGACTTTGAACTGGGTGTGGATAAGTGGCTGGAAGAATTTGAAGGAGCAGGCAGAAGAAGCTTGTGTAGTCATGACAGAAACCATAAGGGCAATTCTGATGAGAGCTCAGAAGATGACAAGACCAAGGGAAGTCTGGAACTTAGAAATTGGTTAAGTGTTGTGGCCAGAATGCTGATAGAAATATAAATGGTAAAAGCCATTTTGATGAATTCTCAGATGGAAATAAAGAATATCTTATGGGAACTAATGACCACCTTTGTTATATAGTAGCAATGAATTTGACTGCATTGTGTCCATATGCCCTAGGGTTTTACCTACTGGAGGGCTGAATCTACTAAGAGTATTGGAATAGCATATCTGGCAGAAGGAATATTTAAGAAGCAAAGTACTCAGGTGGTTGCATATTTACTTCTAATTGTTTACAGTGAACTGCTGGAGAAAAGGAAAGTAGAGTGGAAGATTTGGAAATTTTGAAGCTTGGCCATGTGGTAGAGAATAAAAGGACATTTTTAGGAGAGGAATCCAATAATGTGGCTCAGAGATTGCTAAGGATATTAATATGGCTAAAAGATAGTCAAGTGCTAATCATCAAGACAATAGGAATAAGGCCCCAAAGGCATGTCAGATATCTTCCAGGATGCCCCTCTGATCAAAAGCCCAGAGGCCGAAGAGGGCAGAATAGTTTTGAGATTTGGGCCTGGGATGCCCTCCACCTGCTTGCCACCCATGGCTGCCTTGAGAACCCGCTCCCTGCTTTCTAGCACAGTGCTTTTGGTGGCCCCAGCCGTCGTTCAAGTGGCCCCAGGTGTGGCTAGTTGTTGCACAATTCTTGGATATGATGTTCTGTTTTTATTTATTTATTTATTTATTAGGTTTTATTTCTTTGCTTTTCAATTTTGGAAGTTTTTAGCATCATATCTTCAAACTCAGAGATTCTTTCATTAGCCATGGCCAGTATACCAATGAGCCAATCACAGGCATTCTTCTTTTTGATTACAATGTTTTTTATCTTTAGCATTTCTTTTTTGGTTCTTTCTTAGATTTTTAATCTTTGTAGTTACAATATTCTGTTATTACATGTTGTCTACTTTTTTCATTAAAGACTTTAGTGTATTAATCATAGATTTTTAAAATTTCTGGTCTAATAATTTCAATATTATTGTCATATCTGATTCATTATGATGCTTGTTCAGTTTCTTTAAACTGTAGTATGCATTGCTTTGTAGCATGCATTGTAGTATTTTGCTGAAAGGTGGACATGATATACTGGGTAAAAGGAAATGCTGTAAATAGGCAATGTGGTGATAAAGGGTAGGAGAGAGGAGATGTTCTGTAGTCCTATGATTAGGTGTCAGTCTGGTGTAAGCTTGTGAGCCTGTGCCCCTGGAATGTGAACCTCACCAGTGCTTCTCAGTTTCATTCCACTCTTAGATGGAGCAGGATGTCTAGATAGGACTGGAGTTGAGTATTCTCCCTGTGGGGAAAGGCTAAATCAGCTGTGGCTGGGTATCTTCCTTCTCCAGGTGGATTAGGCTCTAGAAGAATAGTTTCTGTTGAGGGCAGGCTTAATTAAAACCAGAATGCCCTGGTATAATTCAGAATGATTCTTTTTTCCTCCCCTTGCTGGAGGCACAAGAAAATTTATCTTAAATATTCACTGTGAGGATCTGGTAAAGGTCCTGTAGATGAAACTCACCAAGGTGTGTGGATCTCCCTGTGACTAGATCTCCTGAGAGTTTTTTAACTCACAGAGATATAATTATATCCTGATTTCTGGCTTGGTCACGAAGGTAGGTAATTGCACCACTCATCAAGATAAGAGTTTCCAAGGAGGAGAGTTTGGTGGGAGTAGATGAGATGAGTTTAGCACTGGACATGTGAAATTTGAGCTAGTTTAGGGGCATCCAAGTAGAAATGTGAAATAGGCAGTTGGTTATTTGAGTTTGAAGCTCTGAAAAGAGGTGAAATATGAAGACATAGATCAACGGTTCTATACCATAGTGTACATAAAAACACCAGAAAATCTTGTTAAACTGGAGCTTTCAGAGCCCTATTCCCTAAAACCTAGACTCCTGAGGCCAATTCCCAACAGTTGAAAGATTGTTCCTAGCCACATTAGAGGCATCTTTATAACTATTTTGCAGAAAATATAAACATATAGAACTATAACATTGTTGAGGCTGTGAGAATAGGTGAGTTCACTTAAGCAGAGAGAGAAATGATGAGAGTTAAGACTAGAACCCTGACAAAGAGGATAAACATTAAACAGACTGGCTGAGAAAGATGATCATTCGAAGGCAACTGGTAATGATGGGGAAGAGAAAATTATGAAAAACACCAAGAGCATGGGAAGGAGTGACTTTCAAAAATAAAAAATCCAAACCAGCACCAAATGAGGCAAAGCGGTCAAAAATGACATCTATGTATATGTGTCATTTGATTTATCAAGAAGACCTCTGTTAAAGCCAATTGTCAACTAAGACAAGGTATGGGAAGAGTGTTTTAAGAAATTCATTCCTGTATTCAACAATTATTTGTTGACTTCCTATTATAAGCCAGGCACTATACTAATCATTGAATGGAAATGTAACTTAAACAAACAAACAAACAAAAAAACCCTATATTCTAATGTAGGAGAGAAAAAAAACAGGTAAATATATGGTAAGGAACATGGAAAACAGGAAAATATCTAATGCCACGAGAAGGAAGGTTGCTATTTTACGTAAGGCAGTCACAGAAGCATGTCTAATAAAGTGGCATTTGAACAATGAGACAAAGGCAGTATAGAAACAAGCTACACATAAGTCTGGGGAAAGAGCATTACAGAAAAAGGAAACAGCAAAATGTAAATACTCTGTGCCATGTGCATGTGTGGACTGTTTCAGCATCAGCAAGAAGGTGAGTTGGGTGAGAAAGAGAGCAGTAGGTGATAGGATAGAAAGTAATGTTTCAAAACATGTAAGGCCTTTCAGGACTTTGCAAGTTATTTTTCTTTTATTCTGAATGAGATGTTTTGGCACTGAGAAGTTTTGACAATAGTATAGTTATTATATATGACTTATGGCTTAATATTATTACTCTGGCTATTGGTGGAGAGTAGACTATAAAGGGTTAAGAGAAAATAAAGGGAACCTAGTTAGAAGTTACTGTAATAATTCCAGTGAGAAGTGGTGTAGGGTCCAAGATCAGCAGTGGAAGTTGTACGAGCTATTGGAACTGTTTTATACACTGATAAGGTAACACAGAATGCATTGACCAGTGAATGGGATAAAGACTGTGAACTGAAGACTTTAAGAATAATCCCAAGTATCTAGGCCTAAAGAGCTGAAAGTATTTAATGGTAATTTACTTAAACGATGAGGATGGCTATGGAGGGAGTGGAGGTGAATTAGATGTTCTGTATTGGAAATCCTATACTTGAGTTTGTTTAAGCATCCAAGTAGTGCTGTTGAAAGCACTACTGTATATATGAATCTGAAGTTCAGGAAAGATTTTATGCTGGAGATATAAATTTGAGAGATATTATAATCTAAATAACATGAGCCCAGAGAAAATCACCTACAAAGTTAGTGAAAAAGGAGAATAAAAGAGGTCGAAGAACCGAGACCTGGGCCACTCCAATATTTAGAAATTAAGTAGTTGAAAAAGGAGCCAGAAAAAGAGACTGAAAATATATGGTCAGAGATACAGCAAAAAGACCTGATCTACTGGGCCATTCCTAATAGCATACAAATGTCTTGATATTCTTCCCTTTAAAAACCCACACAGGCCAGGTGTGGTGGGTCATGCCTGTATTTCTAGCACTTGGGATGCTGAGGCAGGAGGACCACCTGAGGCTAGGAGTTCGAGACCAGTCTGAGCATCAGTGAGACTCCATCTCTACAAAAAATAGAAAAATAGCCAGGCATAGTGGTGCATGCCTGTAGTCCCAGCTCTCGGGAGGATCGTTTGAACCCCGGAGTTTGAGGTTGCAGTGAGTTAAGATGACACCTCTGCACTCTGCCTCAAGCAACAGAGAGACCCTGTCTCAAAAAACAAAAACAAAGCAACAATCAACACTGATTTCATATTTTCTTCCAGCTGTCACCACATTTTTCCCCATTTCTTTGAGCAACACTTCTTGAAAAAGCAATCTTTTCTCACTATCTCCTGTTTCTCTCTTACAGTTCTTTTGTAAACTCTCTTCAAGTGGGCTTTTATTACAACATCCATCACAAATGCTCATTCTGAGTAGAGAAGGTAATCCTTAAATAATCTATCAAGCCCGCAAGATATGGTTTTATATTATTTCTTTGATGTCTCCTTGTTCTCATTTACTGGATCTCAGCTACATTGGCCTTTTTGCTGTTCCTTAAACATATCAATCATGTTCTTGAATTAGAACTTTTATACTTGCTGGAACTTTTATACTTGCCCTCTCCCTGGAAAGTTCTTTCCTCAGCTATCCACATGATATAGTTCCTATTTTTTTTTTTCAGACCTTTACTCAAATATCATTTTCTCAATAAAACCTTACCTGGTCACCCTATCTATAATTGCCAGCATTATTTTTCTCTTTAGTAAATGGACACATTCTATATCTTATGTACTAGTCCTTATTATTTTTTAGTACAAACTAGAAAGTCATTCCACATTTCATATTTCTATAACAATGTCTGGCACATAATAGTCACTCAATAAATTCTTGCTAATAAATGAATGATGGATCTAACTTCTTTCTTTGGCATTATCTGCATCTCCTTATTTTCTTCCTTAGTCCTATCAGCATGCAAACATGATTTTAATACCTCTCTTCTTTAAAGAATGTCTTATAAACCTCTAACTTACCCTGCTTATCACTGACAATCTCTGCTCCCTTAATAGCAAAACTTAATGTAAAATATATACATTTTTGTAACTGCTATTTCTTCTTCCTAACGTCTCATCTATGCCATATTCCACTAAATCAGGCTTACAATTATATCTGTACAGTTGGCTCTTATGGCGTCTTTGTTGCCAAAAGAACATTTACATGTTCAGTCTCTTTGTATTCAAACCTCTTAGCATCATTCAACATAATTGAACATTTCCCACTTCTTGACACACATTCTTCTCCTGGGTTTTGGGATGAAACATTTACACCTACGATTTCTTATTTTGCTCTTTTGTACCAGTCTGTCCTCTCTATGTCTGATTGGCATAACCTAGTTCACATGTCTCTTCTTCACCTCCAAAGACGGATAGGGGAGTGAATTTTCTGAATTTTCTTTTAATCAGAGGGGATTCATAATATGTAAATTACAAAAATATAGAAATATTTTCAAAAATGTTAGAAGCTAAAATATGACAAATGTTTGCTATATCCTCCTAACAGTAACTCATTGGTAAAGATTACCTGCTCTACCTTCAAAATGTGTTTTTGTATCCATCTGTGTTTTTGTTTTCATTGCTTAGTTCAACATACCACCATTTTTTATCTGGAATGCTGAAATAGATATGTGATCCTCTGTTGCCACATTTGCCCCTATTCCATACATTTTCCACATAGTAGCTAGAATGGTCTTTTAAAAAATATATTGATATTCAACCACTTAGGACACTCAGTTGCTTTTGATTGCACTTCCACAGAGTTCAAATCCTTACAATGGCCTACAAGTTTCTAGAAGATCTGATCCCTTTAACTTTATATCAGTATCAAGAAATTTCCACAATTTGCCTATTTAGGATTTTCTTACCTTGAGTCTTTGCCTTATTCTTTCCCTTCCCTGTGATAGTCTACTCCTGACAGTGCCCCCATGAGAACATAAGGCTAATTCTTTGTTACTATTCAGCTCTCATCTTAAAAATACTTCCCTAGGTAAACCTTCTCTGATTAACTAAAATAATTTTCATCTCCTATTAGCCCTGCATTTTACTTTATCATGGTTTTATTTTTTTTCTTCATGGTGCTTATATTGTTGTCTTCTGATTTTTTATGTTCTCCTTTCTCTAGAATGAACACCAGATATATCTCCATCATTTTCCAAGAGCTTAGACATGGCACATAGAGAGAAACTCTTAAAAATTGGGTAAAATTTTCATTTCAATTCTAAGATAATATTTTACTGAGAGATGGAATAAGAACTCATTTTGGGGGTAAGACGAGCATGTTCAGAAGCCTCCAAGATGACTCCTAATGATTCTCACCTCTTGGTATGCATGCTGTTACGTAATTCCCTTGCCTAGAGTGTGGCTCATTTATTTATTGTCTTCTAATGGACATAATAAGGTAGAAGTGGTGGATTGACATTTCTGATTAGGTTACAAAAAGACTATTTTGGTTGCTTATACTCTCCTTTGCTTGCTTTGAGGGAATTCATCTGCAATGTTGTGAGGGGCTCATCTGGCAAAAAAAAAAAAAAAAATGATATTTTGGGCCAAGATCCAGCAAAGACCTGAGATCTGCCAACAGCCATGTGAGTGAGTTTTAAAGATATCTTTCCTATTGAGCGTAAAGGTGATTGCAATACTGGAGTGCAATTTCTTGAGCAATGCTGAGCCAGAACCACCAATCCAAGCAGCACAGATTTCTGACCCAAAACAACTGTGAGTTAATGTTTTGTTTTAAACTGTGATGTTTTTTGAAAAATTTGTTACACAAAAATACATAGTAAATATATATAATGGGAAATATATTCAGTATGATGGACCTGGGTACTGTGGTTAGTGGCATATTTTCTGTCATCAAAGTTCAGACTAAAGAAGGAAATTAAAAACTCATCATTTAGAGAAGGCCATAGGATAGAAAATTGCTAAGGAAACATTGTGCCTATTTTACTTAATTCTAAGTTTTTCCTTATTTCTTCCACTTCTTAGTTGCCAAGGCATTTTTAAAAATACCTTTCAGGCTCTCTTTCCCCAGGCACTTACTCAGCTATAAGGGTGAGAGAGGGACAAGGAGACTGGGAATTGAATGTCAATCATAATGAAATGGCTCCATAGGTCAAAGGCAAACAAAAATCAATTTCCTTTTTGGACTTAAAGAAACAACAAACATTTATCAAATAAGCCAATAAACAATAGTGTACTTTCACATAACCTATGAATGAAGCAGTTCGTCTATATTAGAATTTTGATAACAATATATAAGTCTGACTCATATTATCATGGGATCAGGATAATATAAATAATTACAAGTGTTTATTTCCAATCAGAATAACTGAAAAATTTCAAGTTAACTTAAAATGTTCATATAAACTTGATTGTTTATATAGAAAAGTAAATAGCTTAATTAGCCTTCGCCAAGGTTACTGTTTGGAAAGTTAGTGTTCTGAAAGTATTGATATGTATATATTTCAAGAGCATTAAATTATAAAACTGAAAATTACATGACTTGTCCGTTCATTATGCTAGAAAGATTTTATAACACATACTGAGTGTACTATATATTGAACACATCTTTAAAATACTTCAAGTATGTGAGGAAAAAAATCATTTTAATTTTCTGTCTCCAAAATGTAACTTTATTCTTGAGCTGATTCAGCAGAGTAGAAATAATTTTGACATTTGTAGTTTCTAGATGAGGCTTAATATAAGACCAAAAGTTCTTGTGGGAAATGTGTGTATGTGATTTAAAAGTTCATGTTGAGTAGTTTGAATCTATGAAGACTACTTCTACAACCAAGAAAAAAGACAGACTAAACTGAGCTGAATTGAAAAACTGAATCAAAATGAGAAACATTTGTTAAAATTATTAATATAGACTTGCCTACGATATTACCTCTAAGCACAGAAATAACACCATATTATGGAATCTAAGAAACTTCCATGTCTACAATCAATATTGTAGACAATATTGGGAGATTGGGGGAGTGCCAATGGTGGTGGTAGGGCCAACAGACTTTTCTAGCAACTTATAAAGGGGCAATTACTATAAGTATCAAATATCATTTCCTTTTTTTCAATATATATATTTTTATTTCAGAATATTATGGGGGTAAAAATGTTTAGGTCACATATATTGCCTTTGCCCCACCCAAGTCAGAGCTTCAAGTATGTCCATCCCCCAGACGGTGGGCACTGCACCCATTAGGTGTGAATATACCCAGCCCCTCCTCCCTCCTTCCACCTGTCCTACACCTGATAAATGTTACTAACATATGTGCACATAAGTGTTTATCAGTTAATACCAATTTGATGATGAGTACAATATCATTTCCATTTTTACTCAAATTAAAAATAAAGGTTTAGTCTGCAGTGGAAGTCATGCAAGTATCTTGAGTTCTCAAAATGATATTTGTATGATTTTCATTGTGAAATGTGTAGATTGCCTTTTTGTATTTTGTTATATATTGACTAACATTCATAGTGGGCATTGTAGATTTATTCAATTGAGTATTACATCACAATCAATGCTATATAATAAATATTTCAACTAAATTTCTCTTTCTGATTAGTGACCAGAAAGTTTACACTTAAAGGTATAAATTTAAAACAATCCTTTGCTAGTGTGAAAATCAAGGGTGTGTATGGCAAGAAAAAATATGAATATCAGTTTTATTAATGTGAATTAGATACTGTGCATAACTAATGTTTAGAGCATATTTTAAGACTTAAAAATGTTGTATGAGAGGAAATAATCAATTTTCTTATATTCATATCATGAACTTAAAATACTTACAAGTTTGATGATGACGATTACGACTTTATGTATTTTCAGTATTTGGGTCTATCTAGAAGTTAACAATGCTGTAATTTATCATAAAATGAAGTGCATCAAATGGTTATAGGATTAAAAATGTAACTTTATGTGCCATATATTTTTTCACAGTTGATACTTTGTTTATAATTGTATTTGTTAAGGTTTTTTTGGTGTTTGCTTATTTATTTATCTATTTTGTTTCTGGGGTAGATTTGTTTTTTTTGGTAGATCTGAGTTAAATTCACCATTTGGGAATAGAATATTACCTAGAAAGATTAAAGAAACATTTTAAGCCATTGAGAGATATGGTAATCTTAAGACAAAATATTTTAAGAGACGAGTGGTTTATATAAAGTAAAATTGCATCTATAGTTAGGATAAGGTGAGACTTGTACTTTCAGGAATTACTACAAAAACTTTAGTTGGAAGGGAATTTCCCTATGGTTTAAAATTATTAAATTATATGAGCTATGGAGCTTTTGCATTTTCTTTACAGTCATCTATTGCTGGCCATGTCAGACACAGAATTTGTTGATATTATGTACAAAGGATCATAGTGTGTTCCTTATGCACACTTTTCTACATTGTGAAACTTACTGAGTATTGAAGCATGCTTGCAGAGATTTCCAATTAAAAAAAAAAGACAGCACTGTTTTAAATAACTTAGGGTTCCAGGGCTGGGTGTGGTGGCTCACGTCTGTAATCCTAGCACTCTGGGAGGCCGAGGTAGGAGGATCGCTTGAGATCAGGAGTTCGAGACCAGCCTGAGCAAGAGCAAGACCCTGTCTCTACTAAAAATAGAAAGAAAGAAATTAGCCAGATAATTAAAAATATATAGAACAAATTAGCTGGGCATGGTGACACAGGCCTGTAGTCCCAGCTACTTGGGAGGCTGAAGCAGAAGGATTGCTTGAGCCCAGGAGTTTGAGGTTGCTGTGAGCTAGGCTGATGCCACGGCACTCTAGCCCGGGCAACAGAGTGAGACTCTGTGTCAAAAAAAATAAAAAATAAAATCTTAGGGTTCTTTTTATCATCTTCTTTGAGTATCTGAAATATTATATCCCATTTAAATGATGTGTATTTTGAAAGTAAGTCAATCTTCTCTGAAGATCCATTTTAATAATTTTCTATGACTCTCCACTGACTGAATCCAGAACATTTAATGAAAAACATTTAGTTCTAGGATTTTATGGTGTTGAACTGAACCATTGATTGTTGGATATATTTAGTAGATAAAAAGAACTAAAGAATAAAATCCAGGAAAAGCATACCATTTACAGATAGTACATCAAAACTCTATGGTTATCAGACTTTGCTACCTACCTCCAATTTTGCCTCATAGAGTGATAACAACTTCCAGAAGGTCCTGTAGTTCTATTTTTCTTTCCTATTGAAACTTCACAATAAAAATGTATGTATAAGTATTCCTGTGCTGACACTTATTATTAAATTATGAAACTGTTATTTTTAAAATCCCAAGGACAATAAAAATGGATAGAGTTTGAATTTTTAAAGGTCCATTATATAAATCTCAGCCTTAATTTTATCCTTACAAATACATTCAGTCTAGAGTTCTCAGGGGTTTTTGAGTTTACCAGAAGGCCCATCTATTAGAGGTAAGTTTACTCATGTTTTTGACAGGATGCCCTAAGAAAATTACCTTATTTATAGATTTTACTGTATGTAGGGGTACCTGTAAGGTGACTATTTCTTTTTAGTGTATGTGGTCTGAACATTTTGCTTAACCCTTGTTGATATTTTCCAGGTCCTGCCATACCACCAATTCTTCTTCTCCCTTCTCCTTCTCCTTCTCCTTCTCCTTCTCCTTCTCCTTCTCCTTCTCCTTCTCCTTCTCCTTCTCCTTCTCCTTCTCCTTCTCCTTCTCCTTCTCCTTCTCCTTCTCCTTCTCCTTCTCCTTCTCCTT
>CAUYRT010043125.1:0-14778 GCA_963574885.1 Lepilemur ruficaudatus | reverse complement strand
GAGCAAGAGCGAGACCCCGTCTCTACTATAAATAGAAAGAAATTAATTGGACAACTAAAAATATATGTAAAAAATTAGCTGGGCATGGTGGCACATGCCTGTAGTCCCAGCTACTCGGGAGGCTGAGGCAGAAGGATTGCTTAAGTCCAGGAGTTTGAGGTTGCTGTGAGCTAGGCTGACGCCACGGCACTCTACAGCCCGGGCAACAGAGTGAGACTCTGTCTCAAAAAAAAAAAAAAAAAGAATCTGCTGCTTGATAGCAGTGACCAAGGACTTGTGCATTTTTCAGGTTTACACTCGGGAACCCAGTGGAGGTGGCGGGCTCGGTGACCATAGACATCGACTGACTGAAGCAGTATAATTTATAGGCTAAAAGTTGCTTCATGCTGTAGAAAGGGTGCAATAGACCAGACTAAACCCCACTGCAGATGAGGTTTTGTATGGAACGCATTCTGCTGGTATGTGATGGGGGCGGTGAGGTGCGTGCAGGGAGAACAATGGAAACAGTGATCCCAGTGACACGTTTCGGGAAGGTTTCTACCCCCACTTTGGCCAACAGAAGGCAGCAACTTACCAACAGCATCCTTACTCCGTGCGTTTACAGAAGCCCCGCACATTCATGACTTGGGTTTTGAATTCCCCTTTTTCTTTCTTCCAACATCGACTTACCTGAGAGAAGCCCGTGGGGAATGTGATGCCGCAGTTCTGATCTCACACCTCTAGATAAGTGGCTGGACATTTTTGAGTATTTATTAATCTCCCTGTATTGTCACTTAGCCCTCCCTCCAACCTGCTGACTACCTCCCTTCTAAGAAGACAACTGTCACAGGAATTCCCCATTCCAGGATGGGTTTGTGCCAAAAAAAAAAAAAGCAGAAATTGCCTGTAAAACCTGGGTATCAACAGAATCTGTAAGAAACAAGGGCTTTTCTCCACTGCCTCTCCGTCCCCCTCCCCATAACCACCCCCATCGAGAAAAGGCAGCAGTCCCCGGCTGGGGATACGGGCGGGAGAGCGCTGAGGGATGACGGCTCCAGAACCTGAGCAAGGCATCCTGGCAACACCCAAGAGAGGAGACAAAACAGGCGGACTTGACTGCAGAGGTGGCCGGAGTGGGCAAACCTCAGAGAGCTGGGCAAAAGGAAATCCCAGAGAGGCCACCTCCGCACTTGAAAGAGCCTGTGGATGAGGACATTGGTCATCTCTATTGTAACCTTTGTGGACAAATGGACTCCAAGACTGGAGGGCAGGACCCTACCCTAAATTCTCCCAAACCGTGACAACCAAAAAGGGAGAGTTATATGGAGAATGTTTTCTGCCAGACTGGTTACACAGGAGTCTGAAAAAGAAATAAAATGAGTGGGGAAACGGCGTGATGCTTATTCCTCTACACTTGACCCGGAGCACTCGTTTTCCCCACACACCCGGGCTCAGCTACTGGACAGGAAAGCAGCTCACACTGCTAAATCTCACTTCCACCAGAGTGCAAACTGTCGGAATAATTTCATGGTGTAAGTGTTAAAGCTGGCTTCAGTCATCCCCCAGAGGGATGCGTTGTGTACAAAAAGTGTATATACCGTTGCAGTAATGCCTGAATATATTTAAAATAGACAGGCTCCACATCATTAACATCAAAATGTTTGGAGGCCACCAAACTCATGTGTCTCAAGCACGAGCATGCATATGAACCATCTGGGGGTCTTGTTAAAACAGAGTTTCTGGCTGGGCACAGTGGCTCACGCCTGTCACCCCAGCACTTTGGAAGGCCAAGGTGGGAGGATCGCTTGAGGCCAGAGGTTCAAGATCAGCCTGAGAAACTTAGCGAGACCCCAACTCTACAAAAAGAAAAATAAAACATCATCTGAGTATGGTGGTGCTCGCCTGTAGTCCCAGCTACTTGGGAGACTGAGGCAGGAGGATTGCTAGAGCGCAGGAGTTTGAGGTTGCAGTATGATGATACTACTGCACTCTAGCCAGGGCCCCAGAGCGAGACCCCATCTCAAAAAATAAAAAATAAATAAATGGAGGTTCTAGTTGAGTGCCTCTGGGTGGGGCCCACATTTCTGCACTTCTAACAAGCTCCCAGCCACGTTCCTGCTCCCGTCCCAGGCCACCAGTGCAAGAAGCAAGGATCTACACAGCAGGGCTCACCAGCTGTGGGGGAGGAACTCTTCCAGTGACAGGAAGCAGAAAAGCTTCCTAGCTGGAGGGCAGGTGTGGATGGGGTAACTGACCAAGTAAGGTTTATTACAAGGACTGGGAGGGTAAGATCGGGTACTCCAATAGGAAGAGAAAGGCAGCCCAAGACCATATTTACCTTTGTTTACAATTCTGAGAACTCTGGAGACGCAACCTGGAGCAATTCAAGCTCACTCACCACTCTGAGCTACCCCAATTCTTCCCCAGAATCCCTCACCCTGCTCCTACCTGGGCGGGCAGGAGACTGGAAAAGAAACTGTGCCCACTATGGGCAACGGATGTGCATTTGTGGTGTTTCCTATTCTCCAAATCTTTAGACCAAGACACCGAGCCACTATAATGCCCCCCCTTTCTTTTGGTTAAGACTTCAAGTTCTACCAAGACAGCTCTCCTCTGATGATCACGATGGTCATTTTAACACCAGACATTCCCAGGAATTTTCTCCTGTGGCCTCTCTCCTGCCAACAGGTCACTCCCATCCTTCCGTCCAAAAAAGCATAGGATCATCCAGACACTTTTCATTATTTTTATTGTTTGACAGGCATTTACAACGTTCCATTCATAGACCTAAAAACATAAAAATAGACCTTCTTTCAGCTTATAAAAGAAATATATAAGAACTTTTGACATAGACACGTCATGACCTTATTATGTACAAGAGACAATGGCACCCTCTCCAAGCACCAGACTTCCAAGTATTTTCAGATGGACGCGTTGCACCGTGACTAGCAAATGCGACTAGAAGAAGCCTCTGCTTCAGTTTTCCATCCGGACACAGTCGAACCGGAGATGATATGGAACAATGCAGTGATACAAAGGGTATAGAAACCATTCTAAAGCTTTTTAAGAAAACCAGAAGATATAGCAAAAATTTAATAGAATAAAACTTTCAAAAGATCAAGCTCAAAGCCCTGGAAACCCGAAAGGGGAGGGATCGAGGGTGAGGAAGCAGGTTAGACAAGCAGGGCAGAGCGTGATGTTCTGAACTCTCTATTGTCTGGAAATATAAAGTCATAACTGATTTTTATAAAATATAACTCCTAAAGCTACTATAAAATTCAGGTCTTTAAAGTACCTACTGATGTGTCAAACACCAAATAGATATTTTCCCCAAAAAGAAAGTTTTCATATTATTCAAACGCTTCTTAGGAAGTGGACATCTGAAATGGGAAAAGAAAAAGCTATAAACCTTTTTAAAAAAAAAAAAAAATTGAAAGTGCTATAACTTGTTTTTCTTCTTATTTGGATATCTGTTTAGACCGTTAGGTTTTAAGCATGTTTACCCTGTTTTGTTGGCATGAAGAAAGTGTTAAAACACAAGAGATGCTTTTGAAGAGGTTTGGTGATGGACTGTCAGGGAAAGGGGTAGGTCATCTATGGATGAAGATGCAATTTTGATGGAAAAACCAATGATCACTATGGCAACCCCATGAGAAGGCTCCCCTCCCCCACCATGTGCAACAGACACACACACCGCCCACTTGGGTGTCATGTTTAATCCAACCAAACTCTCATCTCAAATATAGATTCAAACATTAAAAAAAAAACAACAAAATCTGCTTCTTGGAAAAAAAACTTTATCCTTAGCATGAGCTTGTTGGCCTTTCAAATATAAATATAAAACCACCATGCCTCACTCTCTCTCTAAAAGGTTATATCCTCATTTTTTTTTTTAGACTCAAGATTACAACTAACACCGTAAAATTCTCATCTATTTGTGCCCCTGCATCTCAGGTAAAATACAAAAAATAGTGTTTTCTTTTTTTCTCTCAAGTGATAAATTTGGATCTCTTTTCAAAGAGTTTGGCATCTTTATAATTCTATGCAAAACTAGAGCTTCCGAACACTGACACAGAGTAAGACCAGCCATAGACCAAAACAAGAAAAAAGGAAAAAAAAAAAAAAGGCTCATCAAAACATGAATTGCCACCCTCTCCTCACACATTCTTAAAATACACAGATATTCTCAGACATGGAAGAGGGAAAGGTACGGTAAGAACACTGCGAGCTGTACAGATCTGTGTGTTTGAAAGTGGTTTCCCCAACTAGGAGACTGACTTCGGACAGAGCGATCGCCATCATTTTCCGTGTGTGTGCCACCTGTCCCTTGAATCATCTGTCGTACGTACTCAAACTCCTGGGGGTGATTTGCTTTCCAGTGCTAGAGAATCTTTTTTTTCTTTTAATTCTTCAGGACCTGATTAACTGAGAATAAATAAAAGCCCTTCGTAATATACAGAAGATAGGACTCGAGCTTATCTGGGATTCTGAGCGATCCTTTCTGACACTGCTGTTTAAAATGACGAAGCTGGGTGGCCACATGGCTTCAGAACCAAGTCAGCTGCCAAAACCGTGTGTGCAAGGGCGCGACCTAAGGGAACATTCTCGTCGACGGCATGGGAGGGCGGGCAGAGTGAGGGCGGCAGAAGTATCTACAGACGTTCTCTTAGGGGCGAGTGACACAGTCAGATCTCAGTGTTCAGTTTCCTGGTGGGGGCAAAATCTTCGCGCCGGACCCAGATGACCTCCTCACTCGTGCTCTCCAGCCCTCCGTTGATGCCTCCCGACAGGGCCGCTTGCTTCTTGAGCTGGGTCATGCGGGACGCATGACTGTCCAGGGTTTTCCGGCCTCTTTCACGCTGACTGATGGAGGCAGCCTGGAGCCGCTCCTGCAGGTCTGTGTCCACGGAGGCGCCCTTCACGGACTCACAGAACTCATCGTCATCGCTGAGGATGTCTGTCTCCTTGATGTCGTCCTGCTCCTCATACTGAGCAAGATCAAACTGCTCCTCTACCCATCGGTCAGTGTCCCCGCCACCTGGGGGCTCCTGGGACTCCTTCTCCGGGCTGCTTGCGGAGACGGCGTCAGAATCAATGGTAAACCTGTTTCGAGCCAGCCGCCGCCTCCTCCTCCCAAGGGACTTGCTTGGGGCGGACACTGCACACACACACAAAAATATAAAAATAAAACCCCCACACTCTTTATGTGAGATGAAAATCCAGAAAGCAAAGAAAAGGAGAAAACTGTTTAAGACCTGAAAAGGTATGCATTTAGTGCCTTGATGTCATTTGGGGCTTAACGTCTTCTACATATCACTGGTCCATCCTGGAGAGTTTACCTTGTCCAGATGTCTGGACTTAGAGGACGTCATAGCAACTGACCGAAGGGCAAGGGAGAACGGGCACATGGCAGAGGCAGTAGGTTATGGGGAAAAGGAAACTCAGCTCCCTCTGAAATGATCTACTACTCTCAGCCCTGCACCTAAAAGACAGGTTAACACAGACTGCCGTTGCTCTCAGTAGACTGCTGATCACAGGATTAGCTGGTGAGTCAGTGACCCCAACCCTGACCATGTCCCACGGCACAGTGCTATGAAGATGCCCCAGGGCTGTCCCGGGGTCATTTAGCTGGACTAGGTCTTTAGCAAGGGTGGGGCTGCGTCTAGGGTCTTGCTGTCTTTGTAGAAACCAACAGGATGGATCAAGGAGGCAGAAGCTCTGGTCTAAGTTGCCGTTGCTTTCTGGGGACTCAAATGTAACATTTCGTCAGGGTCTGCAGTTGGAGCAAGAGCACCACATCCCTCTCAAAAAGACTACGGGAAAGAGTGGCTCTCAGAGACAGGACTCTCCAGTTATTTCCCTGTCCTCTTTCTGACAAAGTCCCACATGGACGAAGCAGCTGTGGGCCTTACTGCCTGCTAACTACGTTGTATGTGTTGCCGGTTCTTCCACAAAGCCACCAACTCAGTGCCTCAGTGGAATGAGAAGTAACTGATAGATGACACCCAAGCAGTTGATCAATAAAGGGCTACAGGTTAAGAACAATAAAGTAACTATAAGAAAAAGAAATCTTTAAATTCATCCTCTCTCCTACTCCCTCTAGAAAGCTAGAACTATTAAAAACAAGCAAACAAAAGACGCCACTCAGGCAAACAATCCCACCACACACGTACACAAGAGACTGCTCACACGGAAAGGCTACTGCGTCTCCCTCGACAGTGGAGTGGTTGTTGCAATATGCACTTTCCAGTGGCGGGGAACAGCCGACACGCCAACTGGGACCTGCTTTCCTGAAATCTAAGCCCTAAAACCATTCAATCGCTTCAGTGCTACTAGAAGTAAGATGCCTGCTCTCCGCTACTGCCGAATGTAGCCCTGACTTCAAACACGGCAGGCACACGAGAGCACAAGGGTGGCCCAGACTGGCTCCCGTCCCAGCCATCCTCGGACCCCTGTGTGTCCACCAGCTTAAAAATGGAACAAGTGGACACCACTCTTGTTCAAGGAGGGGAATGGAAACCACTTCCAGGCAAAATGGAAAAAAGAAACAGAGAAAAAAACACTACTTCTACTTGATTGAGAAGCAGCAAAAATTCCTGTTTATCTCAACACCACCGACACAGAGCCTGCCTCTCTCCAATCACGAAGGTAGAACTTTATCCAATTCAAAACTGTTGGAAATATTTGTCAATGATCTACGTGCTGAAGTATTCAGGGGTAAAGCGTGCTAATGTCTGCATCTTTGAAATGTGTCAAAAATAATATGAGTTGATGGATGAAAGATGGAGAGATGTGTGATAATGAAAATACAGAAAAATATTAATCATAGAATACAGATGGTAGGAATGAATTCTTTCAGCTGTTCCATAAGTCTGAAAATTTCCATGAGAAAATACTAGAATAAAACAAAAAAACTTTTTAATTGGTTATTAGCAGGTGTATACTACTTTTAGAGTAAGTGTGGAGAGGCATGATATTTGGCTCTATTATCCTGTCCAAACAGAACAGAGAGAGAATAAACTACCTGGGCATTCATGGCAATACCTATCAATCCTTAGCATCCTCGTTAACATGGCTATTACTATTGGTTCTTCCCGGTCTTTTAGGGATACAATCTTTGAGTATTTCTAGTGTTCACTGACCAGCTATGAGGATTCTGATGACTACTTTCTTCAGCCTAAGATGAGCCATCAGGCAGAGAAATCTTTCAATCAGCCAAATCCGACAGGCTATGACATCAAGGCTTTCTGTTGGTATTCATGATAATGGTGTAAGTTATGGGTTGGTTTTGTTTTCTTTCCAAATGGATCTCAGCAGGAAAACTTCTGAGTGTCCTATAGACTAAGCATGCTCAGGTTCAACGTAAATGGCGCTCTGAATTCAGGTTCATTGATTAACTGAAACCTGGCTAATGACAGGTGGGTTCCCTGAGGTTGAGACACATATTCCTAATTCTTACTAAACATTCCCTGGCAAGCAAGAGGGGCAAGACAAGTCCAAAATGAAATTTCCTATAGTGAGCTATAAAAGATCAATAAACTGATCTTACATGGGGCCCCATGAAAAACTATGGATATGGAGGTTGCAAGACTCTTAGGATACCTTGGAAAACCCAACAGAGTGTTGGGTGTTCATTGCACTAGATTTTTAATAAACACATACCATCTGATTGGAGAATAGATTTATGATAACTAGCTCCCTACCATTAAACTTAAGGTGCTTAAAGAATGTAATCTCCCATGTCAAGCTAGGTAGGGTATGTCTACGAACACCTTCAGCTGATCACAGTTCTATCCATGCCTCTTCAACACAATTGAGAACAGGTGGAGAGGTAAAGGGGGAAATGGCCAGAAACCTTTATGGCAAATGCAAAGGAAGCCTCTTTTAATGGAATCCTCCCTAAAAAATTCTAGGCTACCTCTTAAGAAAGGAATGATAAAAATATTAATATCTTGATGCAATTAAGTACCTAAGTGTTAGGAAATATCTTTCTTCCTAAATATATTTTACTGTCATTTATAGGCGGTAGTATTGATTTTTCTTCCTCACTGCTCCAAAGTGATAGATTAAGTCCTATAAGAATATTTACTCTGGGACCATTTAAACTCTAGATTCCTCCTTTCCAGTAGCAGCTCAAGGCTTCCCCAAATTAACATCGAGACCAAAAATAAATTCGCAGGCACAAAGGCGAGGGTAAAAATAGCATGTGTCATCTGGTCTACTAAACCTGGAATCCTGACTACTGAGAATAGGCATTGCGGTGCTTGCTGCCAGATTATGAAGCCACCGTGTTCTCGGAACAGTGGGCTATGACCTGGCTGGGATGTGACACGCGGCCTTTTGCTAGACAAAGCTGGCTGTCATGCAAAGCAGCGACTCTCATTCCGCAAGCAGGCAGAGACAGCCCCTCCAGAAAGAGGATGCGTCCGCTCCCTGGCTTGGCAAATGAGAGAGGAGCTCACCAGCCAAAAAGAGGAGGGCAGCAGAGGGAAGGCTTAAGGGAGGGCAAGAGGAGGAGACACAGGGCGGATCCCCAGGGAGCCACCGGGAAGGAGCCAAGGGCAAGGAACCTCATGGGGCCACATCTAACTCCGGCTCAACAAGGAGGTCAAGCTCACTGGAGTTCTACAGCGGAGCGGGGGTGACGGGGATCTTGAAGGTCTGAATCCCCACAGTACCTGCCCTGCTCATGGCTGGCCTGGCCCCCTTCAGGGCACATAATCTTTTTCCTCCGAAAGGGACATATTGCTGGGACGAGGGAAGGCTTTCGGTTTTGAGGAGCTGTCTTCTGTGCTTATCGCGCAGGATCGAATGCACAGCCTTCAGGAAGTCCTTGCGGCTCTCCGGGGAGCTACGAAGACAAGATTGACACAGGTGAGGGAAACAGTGCTTAACACGCGGGGAACTTCTGAGGTTATCAGGTGCAGCCAAACAAACACCTCTGAGGGCCCAAGGGTAAAGACTGAGGCTGGGACTCCAATCTCTATGCTGAGCCGAGTTTTCACAGCTGGGGATAAAAAAAAAAACCACTGAAACTCCTTTCCCTTCGTGCTTTGCGATTCATCTCCCGCAGCAAACATGGACCAGAGCAGCCACTTAGCAAAGAGATGGATGGACAGTGGGATTTTGTACCAAGAACTTGCAAATTTAGCTCTTGGCGCTGAACGCAGAGCTTTTCATTCTAAAAGGTTTGGAGGACAAATGCACCACAAGATGCTCACGGCTCTGCACAGCACCTAAAGACCGATGTCGGAACGTCCCTAGTTTCCTCTCACATCGGCCTCCCTCCTATTAAATAGCAACTCTTCCTATGACACATCTCAACATGTAAATTTTAAGGCTATCTTGTTAAGACCTAAAAGTCTTCCCAAGTCCCGATTTCCTTAGTAGAAAAGTTCTTCTTAGGTAAGAGCTATTTTTCTTGTTCTGCCCTCAATATTTTGCCCAGTAAGTTTTGCCTGTTATTCATCGTCAACAATGAATACAGTGTCTCTAGAGGCAGGGTCACTGACCCCCATGGACTCTACCAACAAAATCACAAACGGGTTAGCCTAAGTAGACGGTGAAGGCGGAGCTCAAACTACATGTGGATTATTCAGAACATTTCCCTTCTAGTCCTGACAGCTGCTTGGGAATCTGCCCTTTGTTGACTGCTGTCACCCAACACAGAAAGGCGATGTGGCAACACAGAACACAGGTTTTGAAGTTAAATTCACCGAAGTTTGAACCCAGTATTCACTTTTTATAAGGCCTTAGGCAAAGTACCCTGTATGAGCCTTGCCTTCCCGTATGTAAAATGCAATAACAACAGTACCTTGGTCTGACTAAATGCAATAGTGAATGGAAGGTGTTTAGCACAGTTCATGCTTGGTAGATACACCTTCTTACTACACTAGCAATAGATTGTATTTAATAAAATATCACTAATAATCATAACATTTTATTATTTTTTGTGGGCAAACTACAGCATACTACTACTCACTGTGTGAGATACTGGGTAATTATTAAGTAAATTACTGAGTGCCTATGATTGCATTAATACATGAATAAATGCAGATTCTATCTAAATGCAACTATATCAGAATGCCATCGATTGGGGCCACCCATCTTGAGGTTTTCATGGGGAAAAAAAAGAAGTGGCTGTATATGGGAAAAGACCTTAAGGCTCATGAAGGAAAAGGATGGGGGGGGTAAAAGAAGAAAAACAAGAAGAAATAAGTAACAGCCCACATTATAAGATCAGCTTCCACTCAAGATCTGCAGGCGATCAACACGGGCCAACCTCCCTATGCTGAAGTTTCTCGAATGATCAGGAATCCTGGTGATACCTTCATACACTGTCACCTCCATCTGCTGCATCCGGAGATGTTACAGTACAAAAATGTACCCAAACACCAAAACACAACATTATAACACAACCGTGTTGTTCCAATCTGCAGAATGTAAACATGGAAAGTTCTCTTCCCAATCAATGTTGAATATATATGAAAATTCTTATTTCCTTTTAGAAAAATATTAAATAAACCAGGTCTTATATTCTAATAAAATTTGTTTAATTTATCTAATTACTATTAATAAGTGTTGATTTCCCAAATGTGCAAGAAAAAGCACACGGCATCTAGGGAAGCACAGGCTGGTCTGTGGGTGCCAGACGGGGTGGAGGGCAACCCGGGGCTGGACGGCCTCGACTGCCCGGGCCCAGGCTCACCTGCAGCACAGGTGGAAGACCCTCTCCGGCCTCCCTTCAGACTCCGATTTTACATGGACAATTTCACACACGGCATTTGCCTCTGCATCTAGAGAAATTAAAACAAGGATGAATCAAGGTACATTTCAAATGGATTCATTTACGTCTTTACAAAAGCATTTTCCTGCTTTGATAAAAGGTTAGATAGTGCAGAGCCACACAAGACCAAAGATGCTTCACTACTGTCCCATGATCTAAAGAGACAAAGTGACTGAAAGCTTATTGGGTGCTAAGAAAAGAACGCTCGGAAAATTTCCAGTTGCTAAAACCTCCTTCTCGATGGTCTAAAAGGCCAATCAGTCAATCACATCGACTGAAGAACTCTCCCTTTCAGCTGCGCAGCCTGCTTCGCTGAACTACATATTTCAATTAAGTAATTAGTTGTTTTGGCAACAGTTGGGCTAAACAGAGCCCAAGACTCCAATGCACACTGCATCAAGCCAGTGATGCAACGAGGCAAGTCCCTGCTGTTTGCCGGGGAGCCTTCCCCCGGGCCACCAGGCCTGGTGCCCTGCTGACCAAGTGAAGCGAAAATGGCATGCCAAAAGGTGAGGGACAGCTATATTTTAAAGTAATTTCTCAGCTTTGCAATGCCTGCGCCACACCACAGTGTTTTATTTAAGTCATGAATAACGTGTTTGTGAAAGGAACAATTCAGTGCAGACATTAAAGCTGTACGTTGTGAGGTCTCATTCTTATCCAGTGGTTCAGAACCCTGGTCACAAACCCTCATTGTGGCTACATGATTCAACCCCAAGCAGAATACATTTGCAGAAAAGTCTTATCAACTTTCCTGAACTAAGATAAAAATCTAGAAATTCCATGTTCTGATCGTCAAATCCACTGGAGTGTATTTCATGATGAGAGACGTTTTGACTAGTCTTTACAACTCAGTTAAAATAAGCTTTTATCTTGATGGTTTTAAACTTGATTTGGATGAAAAATAGAGGGTGAGAATGGAATGTCCTATCACAAAGATGGCTTTGTTTTCAAAATTTAAAGTCTTTATGCGTTTAGCCCTCAATGAAGGAAAAATTCCTGGCTAAGAAGCCTGTAGTTTGCTATAGAAATAAGCCTTCCCAATTATAAACCTGGCACAAGGGAACGAAGGAATTGGATAATTCATAATCTAAGATTCTAAAGTAAGACAACACTACTATTGTGTTGCCTAAACCTCAAAATGCCATTGCAGCTGCTGTAGACCCACCATGTATAGGTGCCAGCAAATTCACATGTAAATCAATTTTGCAAATCAAATCATAAGTAAAAAGGCATTGGGGTAAATCACTGTGCTAAAAGCTTAGAGAGAAACTTTCTTAAGGCAAATAATTATCCCAAATATATTTGCCCTACATGGCTTTTGCATTTGAGTTTTCCTACTGCACTGCGAAGGAAGATACATCTAGTTTATTTGGGGGAGTAATTGAAAGTTTACCAAATATTGCAAGAGGTTTCTCCTCATGACATTGGACTAGGGTGAGTTGGTTTTAGGAGGATCAGATCCACTTTTATTGCTTATAGTGATGACAGCAAGTGGAGACAAGAAGAGGCTCAGCAACACCAACCAGACAGTAAGAACTTGATGTTCACATGAGATGCTGGAAGCATAAAATAGAAATACATATCCACTGTGCACCTGCAGGGACCCACTGGTAGGGCCTCTTTTTACCACCTCAAAGCTGCACCTGCTGTCCAAGTAGGACAGGGAATGGGTGTGGCCAAAGAGCATCCACTAGGCTCCCCAAAAGGCTTTTTCCAGGGTGTGCCTGGGAAAGCCACTGCAGACTTCTCCTCTCTAGAACTCCCCTTCAAATTACACCCAGGCTGGGGGGCCTCTGAACCACAGAAATACTGCTTTTCTTAGTCAACACCCTGCGGAAGTTCGCTTCTCTTCCCGGGTGTTTCAAGCATCACCTGCTTCTATTATCGAGTATGCTCGCTGCTACCCAACAACTCACCTCACTGTCTGGACCACAGGAAAAGAACTGACATTTCAAAAGTCTTCACACTAATACCCAAGATAAAGATGCGTAACAATTCAGGAAAACAAACGTGTATTCAATGCTTTTTCGTGCTCTCTGGGGCTCTTGGTTAAAAGGCAAGTGAGTAATTTACATGGGCTTTGCTCACAGGTCTTGAGGATTCTTTCCAGAAGCACAAGGCTCACTGCTACTCAGATGTTAGTCACTGTAACATTATTAATACATATAACAGAGCGACTAGAATTCCTTGGAGAAATTTTGAAGATTTACACAGCCAGTCATTCAGTTCATTCATTCACTCGGTCCAATCATTCATTCACTATCTAATAAACGGCTGGGTAAATAAGAGGTGATGGGGAGATTGAGGAAAAAGAGAGTTAAGCATAGAAGAAAAAAATGATAGGGTGGTTAGACCAAGAGTGTGAATTCAAACAAATAATTCATAGACACATCAGAAACGTGAACCGGCGCAGCTCGGACTTTACCTGCACTGGCCAAAGCTCGAACCTGTAGAGCCTCGGTAGGGATCATGTGTCGGAATCGGAAGGGGTCCCAGTCCTCGTAAATCGAAAGCCTGTGAGATCCTACCTGCAGAGCACACGGAACCAGCTGCATGAGAACAATCTAATCTACCCTGGACCAGCTCCCTACATTTCCCAAACCCGGACAGACTCGCATGCAGCAGCTGCAGTGCTTGTCCAAAGGAACTTCCTCCCCACGCGTTCCTTCCTTCATCCAGCAGAAAGTTAAGCTGCAGGATGAGTGTGCTGCCAGGGTGCAGATAAGTCTGCTAGCCACATGCAGATAAGAGACAGACACAGAAAACAGGAAAAAAGAGATCCCCAAACAAGAACAGGGACAACAGAGAAAGGGAAAAGTGGCATTAGGGAGGTTCTGGACCATGGTAGGTCCAATAGCTAATTCACTTTCATGCCCTAACCATGAGCCTGCCTGGAAGAAGGCAGGATGGGCGATCTCCTCGTGAGTCCTTAGCAACACTTAAAGAAAACAAATCAAAAAAGGACTCATACTGACAAAGGTGTAGAATTATGCAGCTATAACTAAGAAGCAGACAGGAAGAGAGATACTTTCAAAAGATGGGGTGAAATAAGAAGTCTTACAAGTTTCTTCTTCTGTTTGGAACCATCTTTATACACAAGAACCACAGCAGTTTTGAAGACTGGAAAAAAAATAAAGACAGTTATGGCACGAAATACACAGGGTTTCCCCTTCAGATCATTAACTTGCGGTAATAAACACTATGGTTATGGAGGGGCAGTGAGATCCCAGTTAACTAATGCCCACCCACCTTCATTCACTCATCACGTCTGTGAAAACCACAAGCCTATTGAGACAAAATTTTCCAGGTTCAAAATAAAAACAGAAAGCCTACATAAATGGAAATACCCTCCCCTACCCCCAAATGTTTGGGTAAAATATAATATCTTAGCTATGATATCATTATCAATTTTAAAACTTCAGCTGATACATAGTCAATGAAAATGTATTCATTCAATAGCTGGAAGAATAGTATGTCTTTAATAATGACCCAATTGCTGAAATTGCTGAAGGTGATTTACATTCATGTAAATTAAGCTAATATTGCACACTCATGCAAGCACCATGTTCATAATTCAGGAAACAGAATTCATCTTTTTGACCTAAAGAAACAAAAATTAGTTCATGAAGTCGAATGCAATCCCAATTCTTCCAAACAGGCTGAACCACAGTAAGCTCTTTAGGAGCAGCAAATATGTACTTTTATTCTTATATTATTTCAGGGGGTGGGGAGATACAGTGGAGTTATGCATAATCTTCCAGAGAATTCCTTGAGCAATGCCAAGCATGCCTGACATGTAGTGATTCTGACTCCTCCTCGAGGGGGGAGTACAGTTGGCGCCCAGAGGAATGGAAGGGTGACTCCAGCCTGTCTTGGCTCTTTGTGTCAAAGTCTCTGTTATGGTCTAAATGTCTGTGCTTCCCCAAAATTCGTATGTTGAAACTAATCACTGATGTGATGTTTTTAGGAGATGGGGCCTCTGGGAGGTGATTAGGCCATGAGGAGCCTCA